>JANHFL010003110.1:77065-98591 GCA_032468155.1 Oxyrhabdium leporinum
TCGGGGCAGTTCACAGCTTTTATTTAAAACAATACAAAATACAAATTTAAAATTAATTAAAATGTGGGATGGATCCATACAAGCCTCCTGGGATCTTTTCTTTTACTGAATACAGGAATGCATTTCCATTTGCTCCTTTTCCCCAAAGTTCATGTGTCCCACAAAACCTTCTATGATTCAAAAGTAGGGAAAATGCCCAGAGGTATCTCATCACAGTTTGGGTTGCCTAACACATTATGAATAGAACTGAAAGAGATAATAGAAACTCTGGATCCAGCCTAACATATTTTAAATAGTTTATCGTATGGGTGACAATGACTCGAAACAGTAATGCCTCATAAAACAAAATGCATCAACTTGCTTTCTTACTTTTTGCCTTTCTTCTTTTGCTCCTTTCTTTCCATTTTCCTTTCTTCTTGTCATTTGCTTGCCTATCAGGCTATTCTGCAGTTTTAGTTCGGAGTTAGTGCATATTTTAAGTGTATTTTTAGAAGTTAAACAAGGAATTTTTGGAACCATCAGTGTTTTCCGTATTCATGATGAAGTATCAGTTTGCTGTTGCAACATTTGCTCAAAAGAAAGACAATTCTAAATTTAAAATGGTCAAAAAAGAAAACTATAAAGAGAAAAAAAAAGTATTAGAAAAAGAAAAAAGTATAAGTCTACATGAAAATCATATGGAATATATAACTTCCTGTCAATTCAAGATTAAACCAAACCTCTAGATTTTCCCATCAATAAATGTAACATATTTATTCATGTATTTGCACATTGAATTTTTATCTATACATATTGGCCAGAGGCCGTTCTCAAAAAAAAAAAAAAGGCCAGTAAACACACACACACTCAGCAAACTGAATTATCTACTGATTAAAATAAACTGCCAATGAAATAAGGCAATTTTCCTCTCATCTGTACAGAAATGATTTTGTCTTTCACTTATTGTAGACAAAGGCAGGCTCTCATCTTCTTGCTCTCCTATGCAAAAAACAATAAAGGAGAAACAGACAACAAAGGACAGAAAGAAAAAGAAATAGAGATGACATGATTTTGATGAGACTAGACAGGAAATGAAAGAGCCTACAGAAGGCTTAACAGGTTTTTATGTTGGGATCAGCACAAATCTACGCACTCAGTCACTCTAGTAAGTCCTACTGAGTTCAACATCTCTTCCTGCCAAGTAAGCATACTTAGGTTTCTAATCCTGGTCAATCACTCTGCCGTAGTATACTTCTACTCAAGTGGAAGGCAGACAAGAGCATTGATCCCGCTTGTTACCTTACTGGGTAGATGTTCTGCGATAGGGCAGGAAGGGAAAAAAGTTGCAATGGACTTCATAAGAGGAGGGCTTCATCTGCACACTCGTGTATGTTTTAGAGATCTCACTCTCAGTGAAATTCTATTCAGTGAATATACTATTACTTTTACTTTTCAAAAGTAAGTATTTGTTGGGCAAACTTCATCTTCCTTTTGGGTAAACCCTTGTCTTCCTAACAGGTAACCACAATTATATATTTTGACACTGTTCTGTGATGTCATAAGCAGGCTTATAAGTATAGGCCACTGAGAACAATAAAAAGTGAAGATCCATTAACCTTTTGTATTTCAGATTCAATATTGACAAATTGAAACTAGCCCCAACTCTTTTGAGTGCAGTTCGAGGTCCAATAAGCAAACAACCAGTCATTAAAAATCTAGCATTAAAAAAATGCTTTTGAGTCTTTTCAGCCCATTCCACACAGCATTCTTGAACTACAGCTTCTCTGAAGCCATTTTGAATTCATTATTGTGAGTCCCTAATACAATGCACGCGAAAGCAATCTCTTCAGAGATTAACAAACAAATGGAACCAAACATCAGAACAGCATTTTTATGGCACTGGAAAATTGTAACAATCTAAATATTTTGTTGGAGAAAATTATTCACTAAAAAGTGTCATTTTTTTCCTACTGGACATTACATAAATAAAAAGGAACAATAAATACTATTATATAACTTTTGCTTCATAGTAACAATTTCTTCCTTTATATTTTTTCACTAGTCATAAAAATAATGGTCAGCTAATCTTGGTGTCTCTGGCTTTTTATAAAATTTTCACAGCACAAAGTTTGCCCTGATTTCTGGAAATTAAAGAACAGTTGTTGTTACTATTATTTAAACTTGTTTGCTGCTTAACTTCCAATGATTCTGGAATGTATGCTTAACCCAACTGGAGAAGATTGTACAAAGTAAAATCTTTAACCATGGAAATAAAATCTTTCATGTATATGAATAAGTTTTACTTATTGTGTATTTATGAATTACAATTTTAAATCCTACAGAGAAAATTCTATGTGGAAATTATCTCTAGACAACTGAGGTTTTAATCAAGGGCTTACAAATGCTTTATATATGAGATAGAGGATTTATCATCTTTTATTGTGAATTGTCCAGTGATATATATTTCTGACTGATAGACTTCTGCTTTCGCTTCTCATTTTTTTCATCTCTGATTAAGGTGAATAATTCAAAATTCAAAATTAACAAAAGGTCTGTGAGAGATAGTCAACCAGGACATGGCAGAGACAAGCAAGCTGCTTTTCTTTTATTTTCATTTAGGTGCAAATAAATAAATAAATAAATACATGCAGGGCAAGCTTTAGGTTCAGGCCAATTAGGCTCTAGTCCAGGACATCAACGTAGCAACACAGCCTCTCCTTCCAAATCATTCTAAAAATGCACATTAGCTGGAGTAGTGCCATTAGTCATTGTCATTCGGGATGCCAGCTATCCTTGAGCTGGCGCTGGGTACAGATAGATAAATCCAAGTTGTTAGCTGTGTGGGAAGAGAATCATACTTTGAGATTATCAGAAATATTGCCTAAACCTCCTGTCCAAAACACCCAAGATATTTCACCACTAAAGTTACATAAAAGCCAACAAGGAAAAGCAGATTAGAAACTCGGAGAAAAATTGTATGTAAAAGAATTTTGATATATGAAATGTGCAGGTTTTTTTGAGCTTTAAAAAAAAATTAAAAAATATTGCTGAATAGAACATTTAAATGATGGAAAATCTGATTTATACCATTGAATACATTTAAAGTTAACAGTGCTGATTCTTGAAAGGCCTTACCACTTGAGATGGACAAAATATGATAGGTGTCATAAGCAGGACCTGAGTCCTTCTGAAATGTAATATTCATGGCTATTTCTGTGAACTGGAATAAGCAATTTAGGTGCTCCTCAGTGGTGTTAGATTGAAATTTATGTTGTGGTTTTTTTCTCTCTTCCTCCTCATTTCATGTGACTACGTTTCAAAAGCAAAGTTATAGTTTATGGGAATGTTTCCACAATAATAATCTAGATAAATTCAAACATATTACATTATTGCATCATCTAACTGAGATCATTATTATAGGTTACAATTGTGAGAAAGTAGCCTTAATTAAGACCTGCCATAGAATTCCTGCATTCAATTCCCTACTAAAAAAGATATGTAAAACATGCAACTTTATTATTTAGTCAGAGCTATTGATTCTATCCAAAATAAATAGGAAATTTTTGCATTCATGGATTACATTCTTATAAGAACCATATGTACTTTCTGAAATGCAACAATACTTTCATGCTTTGTGATGATATTGTATAGATGCTTTATGTCTCCTTCAGATATGACTTACTTGTAATTTAGAAAGCTATGGCCAAGAATTAAAATGTGGGGAGGAGGGGGTTAAGCTTTTCTTTCTCCCTCTTAATTTCATGGCAAAGTTCATTTCAAAAGTAAAATCCTGCCAGTCTATTATTTTATATCTCCACTTAAATGATCACAAGATGCACTTTAAGACAAAGATACGAATGACACATAGTTTGTTAATGTTGTTAAAACAAAATAGTATCGGTGGTAATTTCAGTTTCTATTGGTGTATTTTTATTTGATTTGCCTGCTTTTTTTGTTCGTTTTGCTTTTGTTTATTTCATAACAGGGATCGGCCAAGGAGTACCAGTAGTGGCCCTCATTGTAGAAGGTGGACCCAATGTCATCTCCATCGTCCTGGAATATTTGCGTGATACACCCCCAGTTCCAGTTGTAGTATGTGATGGGAGTGGCCGAGCATCTGACATCCTTGCATTTGGTCACAAATACTCAGAAGAAGGAGGGTAAGTCTATTAGCAGAACGCTGTATTTATATAAATCTTTCTTTGCAAACTCAGTAATTTTCATATTTAAGTATTTCAGAAATAGCAAAAGCACGATCATTTTTCTTATGTACTGCCTGTGTGAAAAGTCCATATTAGGTTCAGTTTAACACTATTCCAAAGACCATAGTTATGATAGTTTTAACCCACATGCACTATATATTCACACACCCACACCTTACGGTTGTTCTGCTTAGAATAAGCAGTAACTAGTGTTCTCTTTTAATATCTTAAATGTCTATTTGTTGAAAGATGCAAACATTCAGACTTAGTGTATTAACAAGAAAGGAGCAGATGTGGCAAAATCTTTGCAGAGATTATTGCAGTGTTCAGAAAGGAAGTTAAATAAAGCAGTGCTTGGGAAACGTCTTTAGCCATAATCTTCATCCTTATCCTTATTCTCTTGATACATTTTAATGTCCCATGTGCTCAATCATACGTTTTTCACGATCTAAACCATGTTATCAAAATTATTGTGCAGATATGCATGGAATATTTGTCTGTTACATTGCAGATCAATATGAAACTGATGCTCTTTATTTTCTGCAAATCTGTTTGTTGTTTCATTGTTCTGTATCCTCCCAGACCTTCTAGTCCTTGAGAACATGAAACTTGGAGGAAGAACAAAGTTGCAAAATGTAAAGGAGCAAAAAGGATGAGGAGAAGATTAAAATCATAATCCATTGTACTGACTAATCTTATCATTAAAATGTATTTGAACAGCAGCTTAGATCTGGCAGCATCTACCGTTTTTCCCAAAAACAAAACAAAACTTGAAGTTATCTGGTGACAGACTACTAAATAATTTATAATTGGACACAGACCAGATTCCCAAATGCATCTGGTCACTGCAGTTTAGCAGGAATCATAGCTGAAAGACCACAGTGCAATTTAGTGTGGAAAGACTTATCTTGTCTGACACAGGACATCAATTCAAAAGAGATTTCTAAGTCAGACAGAAAGATGCCATCTCTGCCATCTGTTTCCACTGGATCTCCCACAGCAAAGAAAGCAGGTATTATGTGAGAATGTTTTGTTTTCACGTCTGTCTAAATTAAAACCAGTCTGCCAAATGAAAGAATGAATTTTTGCAGGCATCAGTCCTGCAAACTGCAACCCCTAAAGGGTTTGGGAAATATATAATTGAATATATATTCTGCTGGATCAAAAGATTATTTATTTAATATTCCAGTAGCTAAAATAAGTATATTTGCCATTCTCCATTTTAATTTACATCTGCTTCTAATATCCGCTAAATTTTCATAGTTCAGGCCCAAGTATGTCTCAAAAAGAACCCAAGGAATGTTTTTAAATATTCTTTTTCTTCCTGTTAAAAGGAATTTTGGTATCACAAGGGATTCATTTGATAATTTAAGAATTATTCCCAGCATGGTCTTTATAAAAAGTATACCTAGATATTGACAGTCAGGGAGACCTAAATTCTGTGTCTTAGACACAGAAGCCAAACATTTGGTGACCTTAGTTAGGTCATTTTTCTTCTCAGCCATAAAAAGAAAGCAGTGGGCAGCCACTTCCAAATATTTTGTCAAAAAAAAATACCCGAGTTTGTTCATGTAATTGTTAGAAGTCACAATTGACTCAAAGACACCCATATACCTGCATACAAAACTGCTTTGAGATCCTTTTGGCATATCTAGTGGCAAATGGAAGTAACTTTGGAAGAAACAAGTAATACACACCTCATAAAGGAAATTGCATCCCCTCGATGGCACAAAGAAAACCGATAGACATTTCTCATCTCATTTCATATACTCCTAATAAATTACTTTTCAATGGGTCCAATGTCATGTTGCAACAAGTCAAGCTTCATTAGTGTTTGACTGATGCATGTTTATTTTTTTATTTACTTTTCTGTCTTTATGAAATATTTATAGCCTATTTTTCTGCTTCAATATCCTGGGACAGCTGACAAATCTATTTGCTTGATATGCTTTATACTGTTATAGATGTCATCTTCAGTCCTAAATATTCTTACTTGGAACAAGTAAATGTGATCTGTAATCCTAAATATGCATATTGATTAAAATATAATGCCACAAATCACTGTTCTTGGGTAGCAGATGAATATCCTTATTAAAATGTTGAAACATCCACCAGTGATTCCATGAACAAAAATACACATGTGCAGTCATTCAGATATCATTCTTAAAATACA
Organism: Oxyrhabdium leporinum; assembly: GCA_032468155.1. NCBI lineage: Eukaryota > Metazoa > Chordata > Lepidosauria > Squamata > Cyclocoridae > Oxyrhabdium > Oxyrhabdium leporinum. The sequence continues at coordinate 83,420 of JANHFL010003110.1, forward strand.
AAAGAATTAATGAATTGTTTCATATTTCTCAGTTCCTGAGATAACTGAAGTTATGTGGAAGCTTTATGCAATTACTAATGTTTCAAGAAAATCTCATTGGAAACATGTTGACTGAAAATAGTAGAATTGAGGTCCAAAATCTGAAGGAACCCAGTTTAAGGAATGCCAAGAACTAGAGAAAGCATGTGTACACACAGACACACAAACATCATGCACAAACATGTGAGTAAATTCCCAATTCAGAAGCATTTAAAATCGAACCAAAGCATCATGACCTTAAGATATATCTTAATGTATTTTTAATTCCCAATGCTAGGTCAGGTAAAGATGTAGATGTAAATGGTGGAATATCCTTTCCACGTATTTGAAAAGAATGTATATAAAATATACATTAAAAATAACTTTAAGGTTTGTCACTTTCCAGTAGTCATTTTCAAATGTTGTCTCCTTAGGACCCTATCAGTTGTTTACTAAGAAATAGCTGCATTCTGAAGGAGACCACTGTCCAAAGCTAATGGATCTGGATAGTTTGCTGGAAAAATTGATTCTGTGTCCCAAAATGACTCCGATACTCCCCTACAGCTGTGTATTGCAAAGAAAGATGGGGAAATCTGGTTGAGAGCTTTCTTTCAGGGACCTATTTGCCATTATTCACTTTTTTCATTAAAGGGTCTTTACTAAGCTTATGTGGAACCAAAATGCTCCTGTAAAAACAACTGAAAGTAACTTGAAAACAACTCTTTAAAACTGTATGGCATGTATAAATCAGTATGACATTTTCCAGGCAAGTGAAAAAATATGCATCAAATATTTAATTTGCATTTTAAAATAGAAGTTACTGTATAATGGATAGATGTGTGATAATCTCCCAATTTCTTTTTTAAAAGTAAAATGCAAATAGAAGGATTTTAATTTTAATTGAGTACCAGCACTGACGGATGAAGTTCCTAATCCTTTCTGCCCATGCTATTTTTATTATCAAAATCTAGTCATAACGCAGCTGCTTTCCCATCTGCAGTGGAAAAACATATGGATCCCTTTGCTTTTCCTTGCAATGAGAAAGCAGATGGAGAGGTAGAAATTTTGGTGACAGAAATAGAAATCAAAATTGATCAACAAGCTTTCTGTTACGTAGAATAATATTTCTTCTAGTTGTTCAAATAATTGTCTGCAGTTAAATGTTATATCATTTAATTCCTTTGATCAATAGAAGATGTGTGAAGAGTTTAAATTCGCTTATATGAAGGTTCTTGTCCACAGATAGACTACAAAGAACAGCATAGCATAGCATAGCATAGCATAGCATAGCATAGCGGATAGTTTAGGGGTTGGAACACCGCCATATGACGTGGGAAACTGGGTTTCAATTCTGTTGGTACCTATCTTACCAGTAAGGATCCTTGGGCAAAGACCCCTTAACACTTCACCTACCTCGAATATGAGAGTAACACGAACTAAAGAGTCATGTTAGCTCAGACATCACATAGATTAACAAGATGTATGCCAGATTTTGGGGAACCAGGATAAACTGACAATAAGTGGGCTACTGAAAGAAATCATACAGGGATGAGTCAAGAGAACCTGGAATTAATGGAATGCTATACAACAATGAGAGGAATGCCTGAAATATTTGAGGGAATTATGAATGGACAGAAGATATACATAAGGACTATTTATGCTTTAACAATGCTTCACCATAGTGATGAGAAAGCTGCTCACAACTTGAGACACACGACTACATCACAGACTCAAGAAGACCTGAAAGTACAAGTGGATGTGCAGCCAACATCTAAAAGTTGAATGTCACTGCCATGCCCTTCATCACACAGAACTGATATGAGGCATAAGATCATGGATAAAAATAAATCTTTGAGACTGATTACCAAGGCGCAATGGAGAAGTATCATCAGATGGTATGGTAGAAGATGCCAATAGAGACAAACCTTAACTACCATTGAAGAACATGTAAGGTGTATTATCAACTGCAGTGCAGCAACACAATAATGGCACAGTCACCAACAGCAGACTGTGAACAGTACTAGAAGAACATATTGGAAAAAAAGATGACACATAGTACCACTGCAGAGTGGCTGGAGCACCTGAGAACAGACAACAGGAACAGGAACCAATCATCACCACAGTAACAGGCATCCAACAGTGGGTCCAGAACATGAAAAACTGGACCAGATATGATTCACGGCTACTAAGTAGAGAACTTATAGCAGCACTTGAACACTTAGTAGCACAGATTCACCAATTGCTAGCAACAGGCTCCCACCTCGATTGGCTAACAGTGTTGATCATGAAAGACCCTCACAAGGGAACAGCACTAGCCATCTACTGGATGATAACCTGCCTACCCATAATATGGGTAGCCCTATCATAGATGCCAAACTACAGGACCATATGGACCAGCACAGCTAAGAAAAGCATTGGAAACAATACCAGAGTGTCAAAATATCATCTGCTCCTACATAGAGCAGTTCTATGCAGCTCAAGAATCAAGTCCTACACAGACCAATCTGAGCACAGCCTAGACTACAGCAAAGTCTGTGAGTCAGTGTCACCCACATAGATATGTGAATGCTTGGCACACTACAAAATCAACTAAGGTTCCTTCTTAAGAACTCAGTGGGACTGTGAAAGAATCAAGTGCAGCATATACTAAGTTGATGCACTGTCCCTGCTGCTGTTCTGTATAGGCTTGAACCTCCTCAGCCAGATAATTACAAGGAGTGGATACAGATACAAGTTCAAGAGTGGAACTACCATCAGACATCTCCTCTACAACACGCTATATGTTAAGAATGAACAAAACATTGACTTCCTAATCAACCTGACACGGATCTGCAGAGAGGACATTGGAATCATTCAGACTTGAGAAGTGTGACCTGATGGTAGTAAAGAAAGAAAATGTAGTTAAGACTGATGGAGTAGAACTGGCTCAGGAATTCTGGGAGTTGAAGTTCACAGGTCATAAAGTTGCCATAGTTGCCCATCTCTGATCTAAAACAATATGTAATGGCTGTTAAACTGATTGAAATTAGAGATTATTGAGCTATTAACTTATTAATATAAGTGGGAAAGTATCAAAGTAACATAGTCACATTTTATTTCAAAAATGAATTTATTTAAAAAGAAAAAAAAGGAAAGGATTAATGCAAAATAACTTTAAAGGGGAAGCCAGGAGAGTTAAGTACTTTTCAGCAGAAAAGCTTAACTAGCATATATATGAAGTCCGGGATAAATAACAGCAAGTCTAATATCCTAAAATGCAAGACACAGTATAATAATCTTAAGTTACAAGGAGGCCGGTTTTGCTTAACATCACGAAAACTGTCTAAAACCATTTAACCACAACAGTGTAATTGAATCAATCATTATTGTCGCCAATTACTGAATGTTTTCAAATACATGGATGGCAGAAGTATTTTAATTTGGATTCCTATGCCTTGGTTGATGGCTTAAATGACCCCATTCAATTCTATGAGTCTTAAGCTCAAGAGGTCATGAAAATAATTAATCAACACTATCAAAGAACAGAAAAAAGGTTGATATCATTCATTGGAAAGATAGCCCAAATAAGTACAAAAAGAACGTTTTTATATTATAAACAAAAAAAAGTTGTCTTAGAAATGTATTATTTGTAATTAAGACTAAAAATGTTTAAAATAATTTAATATGTCAGAGGCAATAAATTCTGAAGATAATTTCCTTGATATATTATAAGAAGATTAAAAGAATTCTAAAGTGGAATAAGTGATTGCAAAGAAGTTTAATAAATTATTTCATATGTGTTCATTACATATTTGTACGGCAAATATGCAGAATATATTTTCATTAAGGAAATCTAAGGACTGAGATGACAAGAGTCAAAATTCTAGATCATTTTGAGAAATTGAAAATCAACTGATCGACAAATAATGATCTGATGTTTTTAAAAATTCAAGTGAGCAATTGTTGGTAGGCTTGATAAATATGAAAGAGGTTCCTAATTTGGCATTATGCAAGTGAATAATTAGGGGAAAAATAAAAATTAAAACTCCTATTATCATACTCTGTTAAAGAACTATGTCATGTGATCACAGTACTTTTTATTCCTATAATTTGTGTCATTAGATTTCAAGTAGAATATTGTAAGATAGAAGCAATATAAGATAGACAATCAAGAATATAAAATATGTTTGTCGTGTTTTGTGTCACCTACAGATAAGGAAGAGATACCCGTAGATACTTCATTGGAAGCCTTTCATCTATATTTTTTTTATACTTCTTTCTGTACTATTTGCTGGAAAGCGTAAATGATGGGGTTTCTATATACTTTTCACAATAAACTTTTCAAAAGGGAAGATAGATGTTTCAAATTCTCAGATTCTAGCTGGAATTAACCAAATAGAAATAAGATTGGCTTATCTTGTGGAATATTTTCTCATAGCATCATTAAATATGTTCATTACAGTTTTGAATATAGTAAACATCCTCTAAATTTTATAGCTCCCGAAAAATACAGTTTCTTATTTTGAAAAAATACCGGGGGTATTTAACTTAAAAAGTGACTGCATTTAGTCAATGTAATTAAGAAATGTCTGAAATTGATAAACTGTGCCGATATATGAATAACTAATATCTGCAACTGAAATTAGAATTGTCCAGCAAATCTTTTTTGGTGAATTCATTAAGGTGGGGCCTCTTCAAAATGTTTGCATTTCTTTTTTCCAGGCTGTTTGCATGACACCTAGTAGTCAAGTAAGGCAAGATAGGATACAAGAAGGGTAAAAAGCTATAGTAATCAACAAAAGAATTGAAATAATAAAGCAACATACCAGAGCAAGACTAAGACTCATTGGGTCAAGCAGGTTCACCAGTCACCTTGGCACAATGCCTGCTGGAAGAATCATTTTAAGGCCTTCCTAAAGAGTCAGAACCATAAAGAGCTTGTGGGGAATGTTCTTCTGCACAGCATAGTCAGCCCAGGATTTCATGGCCTTCTTGACAGCCAGGGCTCAGTCTCAAATAATAATGCATAGGTTGTCTCCCGCCCTCAATTTTTGTCTCAGTGCCATTTTGTCATGGTCTCTTAGTATCATCTTCTCTGAAAGGCAAGGGAGCAGAACTGGGACCAATCAAATATCCTGATATTGGGTGCCATGACAGAAAAGGCTCCCTTCCTTGCTGTGATGAAATGGCAGTCCTTAATAGACAGGAACACTCCTGCTTTACCTAATGGGACAGAATCACAATATCTATCTTTCTTTCTTTCTTTCTTTCTTTCTTTCTTCTTCTTTCTCTCTTTCTCCTTCCTTCCTTCCCAGTAATAACCAGATTGACCCAGACTCAATAGACACAAAGCAGTAAAAATGTGGACAATTTATTGGTTTTTGTATTGCCCCTCAGTGGCTGGGGCATGGGGGAGTCTTTTATTTTAAAATAGAAAAACTTACAAATAAAAGAAATGATAAATGGTTTCAACTATTCTAGAACTGAATTTTAATATTAAAACTATTCTCTATTTTAACCATTGCCTATAAATGGCTTTAATTTCCACTTTCCCGTTTCTTTTCTGCCCAAGTCTTTGTCTTCATCTTTTCTGCTTCTTTATTCCTGGCTGGACTTCTTGATTCTTTGCTCTTTTTCTAAATCTTTTCTCCTTCTGAGGGAAACAACTTGAAGATTTACCTCACAACACTCACAGGATTCAGAATAGTGTATAAAAAGCATAACAGACTAAAACAATCAAAATCCATTCACTTCACTAAAATCAGCATGAAATTAATTTAAAAACAGAAAGTCACCCATTATTTATAGATATACGTCAAATGTTTCTAGAAAGTATGATTTTAAGTATCTTCATAGATGTCAGAAGCAAAGAGGTCCAGCTCATCTCAGGGAGTTACTTGTTCCACAGAATGGGGGGAAGCCATGGAAAAGGCTTCCCACATTGATCACATCTTCTTCAATTGAAATGCTCAGCACTCTGCTTAAACGGACCTAATTATGTGAGATAAAGGGGGTCCCTGAATTTACTGATTACTTTATTTATATTATTGCTTGGCACTGTTTTAATTGCAGTTGTGCTGGCTTAGGAATTCTGGGAGTTGAAGTCCATAGGTTGTAAACTTGCCATAGTTGCTCACTACTGTGATATATGAAGCTCTGTGTGCATATATTAAGCAAATTATCTGCCCTTTTCTCCATTTCTTACTGTCAGAGTTCCAAAATAAGCTGAGCATGTACTGGAAGTTTCAGCTGAGCCTGGAGTTGGTTCTCATATTAGATACCCTCCTCCAAGGTCAGAGCTGTCTTTCTGACCACAGAGAGAGAAATCTGAAAAATCCTTTGGCTTCTGAGACCCAGTTGTACTGCAAGTAATTCTTGGGGGGGGGGGTGTTTTGTTTTGTTTTTTCATCTCATGAGCTGGAAATTGAAACCAAGTCTGTAAAGAAACAGCAGGTCATTTTTCAAGCATTTTTTATCTGCTTTTCCTGCCTTTTGTTTTACAGAATGACTGTAATCATATGAAGCACAACAGAGTACATTCTTACCTCCCAGGCAAAACAGCATATGTGCCATTCTTCAAGTGTGAAATGGGGGAAAAGTCAAAATGGGTCTAAATATACATTTTTTCCCCACTTTAAAACAAGAAACAGAAAGTGCATTTTAGCCTTTATGCTGATGAAACCATGCAGGCAATGCTTTGATGAAATCTCAGAGGCCAGATTTCTAGTACTCAGCTCTTCATGCCCCACCACCACCAATCATTAGTAGAAGCAAACCAAATTATGCAAAGGAACAAGCACTGCAGAGTAAATGTTAGAAAAGAGAATTAAATTCAATGCTCTTGATGTTTTGGTATTACACTTAGAGTTACTTAATTCATAATTTTAAACTCAAAGTTTTGCTTATTGGTGAATGTTTAAATGCTGTCCTTTTTAAATTTCAGGCTTATCAATGAATCTCTGAGAGACCAATTGCTTGTTACTATCCAGAAAACGTTCACCTATACTCGGACACAGGCTCAACATCTCTTCATAATCCTTATGGAATGCATGAAAAAGAAGGAACTGGTAATGCAAATGTATTTAGTAGCATAATGTTCATATTGGTCTGTTATGTGAAAAATGTTTGAAACTTGGCTTTCTGGGCTCATTTCGAACATAATTTCAGGCAATTGCACAACACATGACTAAGTCAAACTTATATTGTCTCAAAATTATAATTTAAAATCAATATTTGAAAAGTGGGTTTGCATATCTTGGTCCTGTGCAATCCTTGTTCACCTTACCCATAGTTAATGTTAATACTGAATAACACTAAATTAAGTATGTTCAATTATGGCTGAAGGAAACCAAAGGGAATTTATGTACTTGAGCCACAAACATGAGGGGGACTGAAAGAAGCAAGAGATCTGTGCATTCCTTGATCTCAGCCAAGTCTCTTGGGAGGCCTCTAAAAAGCACAATCGACTGGCTGTTGGCTGTGGCTATCCACTTTTGTCTTACAACAAACAGTATTATTTGTTTGATTAAAGCCGCTTGTGAATATGAAAACTTAATTAATGTTGATAATGATATTAAGCACCTGTTTGAATTTGAAAACCCTAAAGATAAAATACTCACCAGTCACTCTCTTGTCATTCATGTATAAGCAATTACATAAGTCTGGATGATTTGCATTTCAGCTGTTCCTCTATTTTTAACTTACATTTACGTTTTGTATTACGGCTCTTTTGCAGTGCGGTTGGCTTCTGTTGATTAAGGAGCACCATTCCGTTAAATTGTTTATGCTTATATAAATTTAGGTGGCAGATGTATAAAAATTCATGTTCAGAAACTAAGAGGGCTATTGAATCCCAAGGGCATGTCACCATATTAAAATTAAAAAACAACAGCATTTTATTAGACTCCGGATAAAGGGAAACAAAAACAATGCACCTGTATTTGGTATGTATGAGATACATGTACTCTCTTTGCTAAGAAAAAAGTTCCAATTTTGATTTCCAAAGTATTGTTACAAAGTCCCATTTTAAAAAGAAACTGTGTTAATAAATTCCTGCTGTTTTTTCATCTATATGTCACAACTAGTGGGAATATATAAGGAAATTGTTAAGTTAAAGTCAGATTTGGCCCATCACAATGTTAATTGTGAATCTGAATTGGCTTCCTTTTTTCATTTCAAAAAATTCAAAACCCACGACCAAGCAAGATATGATGCTGAACTTTGAAAGTAGTTGAGGGCTTTATTATAATTAACAGCAGGCACGGATTGATTTTAATTATTTATTTATTTATATTACACCGTTATTATTTTTATAAATAACTCAAGGCGGCAAATATACCATACTCACTGAAAAACCAAGAGGGGATACCAGGATCAGTGCACAGAAGGAAGCTGTGTAAGAGAATCCAGTCCATAGTTTCAGTCGCAAGCCTATTCCAGCCTGCAGCCAAATCCTCAGGTTCCAAACTCCCTCTGGACCCTAATAGCGTGCTGTGGCCCACCAGCGGGAAGCTGGTGGTAGATTTGGACAGTGAGGAGGTTGGGGAAGAATATGGGCCAGTCCTGGAATCTGGGGAAAGCTCTGACGGGTGCTCTGCGTTGGAGGCAGAGTTGGGGCCAGGGCCGTTATCAGCTGCCTTCAGAGTCAGATCAGTGGGGCAGAAGAACAGCTGGAGCCTGTTCCTGATGTGCACATGCGCAGAGCTGACAGGAGAAGAGAACAGTTAAGGAACAAGGGTCGACTCGGGAGTAAAGGCACAGGTGGACAGTGAATGGCCCCTCCCATAGGGAACAAAGAGCGAAAGGGGAGTGGTGTTTTGCAGGAGACAATTAGTTTGTTTAATTAGTGTGAAGATTTGTTTGTAACTCCTTGCCAAATATTTTCTTGTACAGCGTTGCGCTTGGAAGCTATCGGCCTGGCAGCTCTCCAAGCCTGATAAGATCTGTGGTTGTAATTCACCCTTGAAAGATTGTTTGCTGGGACTTTGCTTGATGTGAATGAGAGGAACTCACATTAGTCAAATAAAAAGGGGTTTTGTCGGGACAAGGAATCTGTTTCGTGATTTTATGAAGCCTAGGTCAGAACAATATTCATCCCATTTTCAGCCTGGATCCTTCTTTTTCTGGCTCCCCCAGAAAAACCAAGTGTGGTGCTATTTCATTCCTTTGCTGGAAAAGCAAATCTGTTTAGCAGTTGCTCAAACAGCCCTGAAAAGAGTGACTTACGATCAGTTTCCACACCTTACAACCGTCAAATCATCCCCCTTGTCATGTAGCAACTGCCATGTATTTATGACATTTTGCATTGTCCTGGGGTCATGTGATCATCATTTATAACCTCCCTGGCTGGCTTCTGACAAGCAAAGTCAACGGGGGAAGTCAGATTCCCTTAATGACTGCATGATTCACTCAACAACTGCAACGCCCCCCCCCCCAAAAAAGGTTACAAAATGGTGCAAAACTCACTTTACAACTGCCCTGCAAAGCAACATAAATTTTGGGCTCAATTGTGGTAGTAATTTGAGGACTACCTCAAGTATAGGCCCGAATATTGACATTCAAGATCATCCTGAATCTTGATACTTCATTTTGGATTCTGCAGCTGGGAGGTGATCCAAGACTCAACTAGATGATATCCAGCTTTTGTTTTTATTTACCTTATTTATTTAATTACAGGTATGTGATACCTTTATTTAATCAGGACAATCGCTCAAGGGAATGACAAGTCAAATCTTTCCCTGAGACCCTTTGCCTTTCCTTTTTTAAAAGAGAAAAAAATAACAAGCGATTGCAAGCGATGGGCTTTTTAAAAATTGTTCTTTTAAGTTATTCTTATGGGTAGGGTAGTTCCCCTCCTCTCAAAGGCAAGAATCTACAAAAAAAGATGAACCTTTCACTAACAATGTATAATGGTCTTGATTCAAATGAGATTACCACATATTTACAATTAGGTAAACAATAAAACAAAACTGATGCTGCAAAATTTGGGCTTTGGCTATGTTTTTGATTATGTTCATATGAATTGACTATATCATGAGAAGGTCATAAATCATCTATCTTTTTAAATATAATTTTACTGAAAAAAATTAACAAGGTAAAAGATATACAAATATTAGAAAGGAAACAAAGAAAATAAAGAATAGCAATTAAGTAAGAAAGAAAATGGAAAAACAAAAGATCTTACAGAGTGGCTTACCTTTTTTTTTTTTTTTACTACACATGCATTTATATTTTACCCTTTCTCTCTAAGGCTACGTTATAATTGTCTTTTTCCATAAGTTACTCTGTCTAATTGTCAAAACCATAAATCAAAAATTCATTTTTTCCCCAGCAAAAAGTCCATAAGGCCCTAATATATGAACATTTGATTTTCTCTAGGCAACCAACTTAATTTTGCCATCTATAAACTACCCATATGTTTGGCCCAGTGCAAGGATCATACATTAAATAATAAGGCTGTGGCTAAGATTTAGTGACATAATTTAAAATAAAATGTTGTGAACGTCCCAAATGCTAGATAAATGCAAAACAATATTGCTGCAAGAGAAAAATCTGTTACTCATGCATGATCTGTTTTACTAAATTGTATCGTTTACTCACATGTAACCCAGGTATTTGCATCATGATGTGTTCAATAAAGTTTAAAACATAGGCTCACAAAATATTAACTTAAGGGAAGGAGGCAAAAATATTCCTTGAGGTGTTTCTCTTTTCTGTGGAAAAGGGAATACTGCAACATTCCATGGCAAATGAATGGCATAATCTAAACTACGAACTAGATTGGTTCTCTATCCTTAGATGTTAATTAGTCTCATAATTTCCCAGTAGCCATTTCTTGTCATGGCATTTGTTTACGCTCTCAATTATTTAAGAAAACTAATTCAACAAAGTCTGTATGCGAAAATACCATGCTGTCACTGAGAATGGTAGAATGATGGGAAACGGCAGCATTTAATTTAGACTGCAGAGGCCTGTGTTCCAAGACTGAATACCATTTTCAGGGAATTCTACTTACAACTTAAAAAGTTCTCATGGAAGACAACTTGTTTTCTATTTGGAGGGAAATTATGAAAACTCAGAGCAAACTCCAGCACATTGATTTCGATAGTAGAAATGCTTCATGCCGGATTTTATTTTTTGTTGAAGTAGCATTGGTAACACAAAATAACTTTGTATTGTAACTTTGCTTCCTGATACAGCTTTTGTCCTTTCACTGACCCTGTGAATTAGGAAGGAAGGAAGGAAGATATTCATAAAATATCTTAGAATACTTGTTGCAGTACTGAATCTTCATTTGAAAGACTGAGCTGTCTTCAAACCAAAATAAACACTGAAAATCTCCCATACTTGATGTCTTTTTTAAAAGAAGTTTTAGATGAGAGCTAAATGTGATCAAGGAGAATAACAGAATAATAGAATAACAGATTTGGAAGGCATCTTGGACTTAAACTATGTGCATCAAATTATGTTACAGTCGTCTTCCTTTGGTTGCGTCAGCTATTTTAAGTTACTATTTTCATGATTACTACCAGCTTTATCTTTTCCCTAAATTCCATCACAAGTAGTTAGTAACAATCCTGCTGTTTCCTTTCATCAATAATAACATTATTAGCACGCACTATCAAAGGGCTACACACAATATAGGATATTAAGCTGGACTGACTTTCTAAATCCTGAAGCTCTCTAGACACACGGCCTACACTTTTTCCTGCCTTGTTCACAGAATTACAGTTGGAAGAAGCTCCTTCTGGCATTGAATCTACCTTTCTCAGTGTAGGAATCCAAATTAAAGTATCCCATAGAAAATATATTTATTTTAGTGATCAGATAAAAGAGAACACGTATAAACTAAATATAGCAGAGAAAAAAATGAAAAAAGAAAACAACCCAAGCAACCCCTCCCCCCTTCGACATAGCCATCAGAAATGGAAATAATGAATATTTATACGAATGTATTTTGAATTCCAATAGTCTACAGTGTTAAACTAATTCTTAAATATGATACTAGAAAATGGGAAACAGTATTTCATTCCTACACAAGATAAGTGAATCGGTATGACAATATCAGACATACGCGATAGTATTTTGTACACATTCATAGCAACTATACAGAACTTTGTGACGCTGTGGGTGATAACACTGTTCTTGTCTGCTAAGAGGCACTTGATCTGAAGTTCCTTGGGATAATTTGGTGCATATAACAACGAAGGGAACATGAGTCTTCTTCAGATACCATTATACAAGGAGCAGTTTAGCAGCAGGTGGAGAATAAATTCAACTGAACTAGCACAAGGGCTAATCATAGGTTTTTAAAAAAGTTAAATCTCCAATTTAAAAGCTCTGAGGATAAACTTTCACCTGGTTCTGATACACGTTACAACTATTATTTCCTGACCTACACTCTGAGAAAAGAGAGCTGATCATTGCTTTCTTCTGTCTAGTCCTTCTTTGGGTACTTGATGAGGTCTTTCATATCCCCAGCCATCATTTCTTAAAGGTAAATGTCCATTTTCACACTTCATAGAGCTTAATTCCCACTTCTGATTTTCATTCCTAAATTTGTCTGCGTGTCAGTCTTGAAGTGTGTGTGCCCCGAACTGGATACAGCGCTCAGAATTGGAGTTTGAGCATCGCAGAATAAAATAGAACTATCGTTTCCTGTGATTTGGACAATATACTTCTATTCACGTAGTCTAAATTTGTCCTTGCCTGTTTTGCAGGCATGTCAGACTGCTGGGTCATATTCGGCTTTTGATCAATTTGAATTCCAAGATCTTTTTCACTTGTACTGTAACTAAGCCAAATGTCCTGTGTTCTATCTGATTTCTTTTTCCTAAGTGAAAAAAGGAAGTTGTTCTTTCAAGTTCGTTTCTCCGACTTATCAAGATTCTCGTGAATGTTGTTTCTGTCTTCTCAAGTATTAGCTATCCCCCCCCCCTTTCCCCAATCTTGTATCATTTACAGATCTGATAAGCATTCCTTTCCCAACTCTTCATCCAATCTGCTAATGAAAATGTTGACAAGTACTAGGCCAAGGGCTGAATTATGAGACCTCCCAAACAATATCCAAGCCCTCAAAACTTTGCGGTAGAAAAAGTCAATGTGGCTGCTCAAAAAAATACTTTGTGAGGGCATGAAAAGAAATTCATTCTACAGCAGCAGAAGCCATTATTATTGTTATGGTTCATCACAAAATCAGACAGATGTTTAGACTGGAGTTGGCATTTTTATCAATCTATCAAATACTTCCTAAGTATCTGGAAATGGCAGGTGTTGTTTCATGGTATTTAATCACAGGATGTAAACTGTGCCAAGTAAAGCTGCTTTTTCCAATTGACTGATGGTGATTATGTCAATGTTGATGGAGTTCGAGTGTTGCGCCAGTTGTTTTGAGATTACACCAAGCCACCTATTACTATTGGTATTATTATATTTTTATCTCAGCTTTTATATATATAGCTCAAAGAAGCAAACATACCCAATACTCCTACCTCCTATTTTCCTCACAACTGCAACCATAATTTTCCTCCAACTGCAACTTAGTGTATACATAAATACACTAAGGTGGGCTGTTGTTCCCCAAAAAACATCATACTTGCCTTAATCTTCTGAGAAGTCATTGGTCTGGCTTTGTTCCATTAGCAAGTATCTATTTTACTACACGCTGGAACATCCTATCCCCTTTTGCTTTCTAGCATGACAGAAAGTGAGGAGAAGGACAAACAAGCTGGTTTTGGAGAGAGTTGGAATACAAGGGTAGTAGAATTCTTAGCAGAAAAAAATTATTATAGAGGTCATATCAAGAGGAATGAAAGGGCTTGTCAAGCTTCTGAAAAGACATTAAACCTACTAGAGCAAGGGTGTCCAACCTTGGCAACTGCAAAGCTTGTGGACTTCAACTCCCAGAATTCCCCAGTCATCCAAGTTAGCTGGGGAATTTCGGGAGTTGAAATCCACAGGTCTTAGGGAAACAGAAATCATTCCCAGAGGTCACAGGGTTCATGAAGGGACTCCTCAAATATCTAAAGAGCTGAAAATGGCAGACATTATACCAGCATTTCACCAGACCCCTCTAGGTCAGATTCCATCGTTCATAGTAACATGAAATGTTAATGCTAGCAATAATTATTTAAACTTCTTGTAGCATTTCTTCTACAATATTGCATTGCACTTAAAGCATTCACACAACCAAACTAACCATTAAAATAGCTGAAAGCAAGTCTACAATATGTAGTGTGTATTTAATAAAAAAATAATTTAGCCTGAAATCAGGTCTTTGTTGTCTTTACTGTACTATTAAATGTGTTAGTAGGAGTCAACCTATTAATACATTTAAATTCAGTCTCAATCTCAGTGATGTTTAACTCCCAGAATTCCTAGCAGCATGCTAATTAGAAAGTCTGAGGGTATGATGTCAACACATCACAATGGAGCAAGTTTTGGAGAAATATTCTAGGGGGTTTAAATAGAAGTTGGTGTTATGCACAGCATACATCTTGTACACACATACACACACATACAATAAGAAAGTCAATCAAGTTCCTCCTACCACTGGAATGACAGTTAGGTAAAGTGTTCTTTAATCCGTTCAGGTGCAGAGTGATTATTATGAGGAAATGCCAGCTGTAGCAAATGTGTTATTAGTTCATGTTTAGAAAAGTTAGTATTGTAGGAAAATGAGCTGGTAATTCCCTAGAAATTAGAACAACTTATTCTATTTCTCGCTCTTGCTACAGCATGTATTTTAATTTGGTAATACTACCGTAGCAGTAGCTACTTGAGCTCCTTGTTGTGTCTCCTACACAAAATTGCATTGTATTAAAGATCCACACAACCAAACCAACAATTAAGATAGCAGAAGGTAGATCCAGAATAGTGGGCATTTAGTAAAACAAGCGAACAAACAAAAAAATCAGTGTGACACAAGCTCTTTATTGTCTTTTTGCTTTCATTTTTGTTCTTGTTTAATTATTATTATTTTTTTGCCACAAATTCCATAATTGCTCTGATTTCACAGTAACACAAAACATTTGCAGTGAAACCACTCTTTTAAAGAAAGTTTCCTGATAATAGCTTCCTGCCTTTAGGGAAGCAACAGCATATTTAATGAGCCTAGGTGGCGCAGTGGTTAGAGTGTTGAACTGCAGGCCACTTCTGCTGATTCAATCTAGCGGTT
>JANHFL010003110.1:98691-109638 GCA_032468155.1 Oxyrhabdium leporinum
CCGGGTCTTATTTTCTTTTGACCCCCGAAAAAACGGCTAGGCCTTCTTTTTGGAGGGTTCTAATTATTGACTCACCTCGTGGGGTGGCACCAACAGCCCCGCCCAGCAGGAGCCTGCTGCTGGCCCACTTCTTCTGCAGGCACTTGCCACCACCTGCACACATCGCCCCGGTCTCCGTTTTGCCTTCAGATGCCTGCTGGATTGATCCGGAGCTCTATTGTCGGCTACAGAGGGCTTTCCAGAAGGCATTTGCAGCCTATAACAGAGTTCTGGATCGATCTGGAGCTCAGTTATCAGTTGCAAATGCCTTCCGGCAGGCATCTGAAAGCAAAACGGAGGCCTGGGCGATGCGTGCGAGTGGCGGCTAGCGGCCACAGAAGAAGGCAAGGCAGATGTTGGGGTGTGCAAAGCCTGGTAAGTAGGGCAGCTCCACCACCCCCCATTCCCACCCTAGCTTATTTTTTTACCTGTGTGCCTCGCCCCCCCCCTGTACCCCGGGGTGGGTGAGGTCTTAATTAGGACTAATTTTGTGGGTGGGGCTTAATTTGATTGCATGTGTTCAAAAACATGATCGGGCTTCTTTTCAAGGTGGGTCATCTTTTTGGAGAAACACGGTATTATAAAGTCACTTCATTCTGTGATTTTGTGAATCAAACAATTATCAGGTTTTCAAACCTGGCACTCTCATTCAAAGTACAAAAAGTTCAGCAAAGGAGCAAGGTATTATTTTATACTTAACCAAAGTGTGCTTGGATACTTTCTGAACTTGCTAATATAAAAAAACCCCTATTTATTAGCAACCGGCCTCTGGTTCTTTTTATAACTTCATTTTCTTCTGAAACAGAATATTGCGAGTCTCCCTTTAACTCATGTTTTTCTTTATCATGCTGTGCTCTTTCTTCCTGTCCTTCACAATGACTCTATCAAGAAAGCTTATCTTGTTTAGATGTTTCCATTGGATCAATAGATCAGATCTTATCATATGACAAGTACATTTTTGAAGATGGTGAATAACTAATTCTTTAACAAGTGAAATGTCATGCATAAATTAAATGGCAGTCCTTGATATAGGAAAGTGAATGTGTGTTTCAGGGTGAAGGATATTTTTGCTTCAGTGTTAAGAAACTATTTTGCTTATTTCTTTTCTTTGGTTGGGAATATGATAGTGCTTTAATCTTCCAGATATTTTAAATATCAGTGTTAAAATATTTGTACCATGACAGTTTATTATCTATTTATTGTTGTTGAATTTTGTAATCCAGGCACAAGGTGAGCAAAGCACAAAGGTATTATGTGCCACCTGGTCCAAGATTGGATACAGCTGCTCTTGAAATGAATTTGTGCAAACGTTTTCCTGGTCATAACTGCCACCTGTTCTTTGAACAGCAGCTGTTGATCCATGGAAACCATCAGATTACTCACCAATCCCAAGACATCCAAATGGTCACAACCAGTTTTTCTCTCTATCCAGATTCTCCCAGCTTCATGACATTGAGATAAGACAATGGCAGCATTCCTTAACATGGGGTCAAGACTGGGCATTATCAGCATACTGAATGGATGGCCTCAGTGGCTTCATGTATATGTAAAATACGCAATCAAATATGCCCAATCCAATAAGAGCCCCAATATTCATTGAGTGCAAACCTGAGAGGAAAACATATTTCTAAGGACTGTTTAAACAAAACCAGAGTAAGAGAGAAACCCTATGATAAGAGTATTGAACACTCCACATGGGAGAGACTTTGGACTTGATCTCTCCCCTCCTGCACAGAAGGGAGAACAAGCAGCATGCTTCCCACTCTGGAGCCAGTCCTGAAGGATACAATGATCAATGAAGTTGAAAGCTACTGAGAGAGAAAGGAGAATCAGGACTGTTGCTTCGCTCCTGTCCAGTTCTGCCCAAAGTCATCAACAAGTGCAGTCGATATTTTATCAGTATTATGCCGAAGTGTGAAGCCTAAGTGAAAGGGCTAGTTACTCCAGTCTATTTCATCCGGGGCCCTCACCAGTAAAAAATCATTTAGCACAACATTATCTAACTATACATGAAGAAAGGTAAAATATTGTTGTTGATTCCATTGTAATGGATTATTATTAGTTGGGGGAAAAAAGTAGTTGCTTATAAATGCATCCTTATAACCATCCTCAAGGAGGGAGTTGAGAAGAAAAGGGATGAACCAGAGATGTACATAAATATTAAAGCGCACAGGCGGTCCTCGACTTACAAATTTTCATTTAGTCACCATTCAAAGTTACAACAGCAGTGAAAAAAGTGACTTATGCCCTTTTTTCACACTTACAACTGTTACTATGTTCCTATGGTCACGTGATCAAAATTCAGCCACTTGGCAACTGGCTGATATTTATGATGGTGGCGATGTCCCAGGGTCATGTGATCACCCTTTGCAACCTTCTGACAAGCAAAGTCAATGTAGAAGCCAGATTCACTTAACAACTTTGTTACTAGCTTAACAAATTCAGTGATTCATTTAACAAGTGGCAAAAAAAACAGAGAAAGAATGGAGAATGGAGGGAAAAAAAATCACTTAACTGTCTTGCTTAGCAACAGAAATTTTGGGGTCAATTGCGGTTGTAAGTCAAGGACTGCCTGTATATCATCCAGGCAATTGTGGATTGAGTGAATATTATAAAATTGCTTCACACTTTTTAAACTTCAATGTCAGTCACTTTTGATCGTCTTGTATGTGCATATGTGTTCCTTCAAGTCAGATTTTGACTCCTGTCAACTGCCTGGAAAACTCCCTGCAGTTTTCTTGGTAAGGTTTTTTGGAAGCACTGCTTCCTAGGGCTGAAAGAGTGTGACTGGCCCAAGGTCACCTAACTGGCTTTGTGCCTAAGGGGCAACTAAAATTCACACTTTCCCGGTTTCTAGATTGGTGCCTTAACCACTGCACAAAACTGGCTCTTTGAAAGTCTTGGAGAAAGATATTCTTGTAGTGAATCCAAGACCTGTACACAAAGCTGTCCAATATTTATTTGAAAGGACACACAACTCCAACAACTCCTTCCTGTGCTCCTGTTTCAGATATATGTATAAGTAGTCCTTGTTTAGCTACTACATTTGGTACCAGTAACTTGGCCATTGTGAAGCAGTGACTAAATGAAACCACAACTGTGCGTATGATTTTACCTGAATTTTCTTTTCCTTTACAGACCTGCAAAGATCGTAAATTTGAGGAATGATCAGAAAATTACTGTGTCATTATTGTTGTGACTGCAAACGGTTGCTAAATGAGGCATTTGTTAAACAAGGACTATCTATAGCACACATTTGGAAGCATATTAAAGTATCCTGGAAAGAGACATTTTTTCAACTTTGTCTCTGTTTTTCCCAGACACTTATGAAGACAGCCCAAGAAATCAGTGTAGAATTTCAACTTCATTATGTGTTCACTTATATTACAACAAAATTCTACATTATTCCACTGCTATTATCCTCTTCCCTTGTAGAATTAAATGAAAAAAGTAATTCTCTTATTATACTTTGCTCCATCTGTAGGCAATTAGAGGTTAGCTTAAATTGAAAATGGCTGTTTTCCTAGTATAATTAATGATGTAAATAATTCCCACCTTATCAAATTTTGAGAAAGTTGAACACATATCAAAAAAAGATAAATGAAAAACGAATTCAGAAGAGGTTATTTAAAATAGGCATCTTTCCTATAAAATGGAATTTACATATATGTAATTGATTTCTTTACTCTGTGCCAGAGCTGTTTTCTCCTGTCATTATTCATAAAAATATGTTTAATATATCGGCCGCTCCTGAATTCAAAATTTCACTTACAGTTAATAATAAAGTGCTGTATAAATCATAATTTTATAACAAGAGAAAGGATCTTTGTGCAGTGTTAGAGAAAACGTTTTTCATTCAAAAGTTCCAACAACTGTAAAAGGCGATGAGAAAAACATCTCTATAAGGTAATTGTGTATTGAAAAAGCTAGCAGAAAACTATGTACGTTTATTTATTTATTTTGTTAGATTTACAAGGCCTCCAAATGCTACGGCAATTATGGGCAATATGCAACAAAATAACTACTAAAATGCAGATAAAAAATAAAGAAAAATAGTCTTCTTAAAACCGTCCTCATTTAATGACCATTCATTCAGTGACCATTCGAAGTTATGCCATTTTTCCCTGGCATGCAGTTTGCTATATATTTTATATTGCTTTGGTTTTAACACACGCACACTATTTATCAGTAGCAGTTGGCTACAGTCAGCAGTTGCTGGGCCCTGTATAGCTGACCCATCACTTTAGCATGATATTTCTTAGTGCTTATGAAAGTGGGAAACAACTCTGTAACTTCTGTGTGCCTGTTAATGGGTTTTTATTACATTTTTCTTCTGAGTTGTAGAAGACTGTATGTAGGTGTGAGGACTCATTCATTCTCATTTAATTCTCTCTTCCAAGGGACAATTGTATCAAAATATTCAGTCAGGCATATTCAACTCAATCATTATTGCTACCTACACACCAGAATAGAATTACCATTCTAGTCTGAGAAACTTAATGTATGAGTAACTTAGGCTACAGACAGAAGAGGCTGGCCTAGTAACATCTCTTATCATTAAGCAAAGTAGTTTTGCATTTATAATTTACATCTGCAGTAGTTAAATAAACATGAACAATTGTACTACTAGGCCAAATATTTGTTTTGATTGCCTTCAAAGTGAAAAGATGAAACTTCAGTAAAATGCAGACTGCTGGATGCATTATCATTCTTTCTGCTTCCAAGAAGACATTAGAATGTAACTCAGCTTTTTTCTTTTATGCCCAGTAAGACAGACATTATAACAAATTATTCTACTAAGCCATCCATGAATTGTGGACCCAAGCAGCATTCCTATTGCAGCAACACCTGTGCTACATTGTTAGCAGTAGAACACTGAAGAAGAGCAAAGACTTGGAACATTTTAATTTCGCGGGCATTACACGTAGTCTTCAACTTACAACCATTTGTTTAGTGACTGTTGCAAGTTACAACAGCACTTTAAAAAGTTACTTCTGATCATTTTTCACACTTACAACTGTTGCTGCATCCCCGTGGTCTTGTGATTAAGACGCATGGCAACTGGCATGCATTTATGAAGGTTGCAGTGTCCCAGGGTCATGCAATCACCTTTTGCTGTCTTCTGGCAAGCAGAGTCAATGAGGAAGCCAGATTAACTTAACAATAATATTACTAACTTAACAACTGCAGTTATTTACTTAACAACTATGGTAGGAAAGATAATAAAACGGGGAAAAATTCATTTAACAACTGTCTTGTTTAGCAACAGAAATTTTGGGCTCATTTGTGATTGTAAGTCAACTTTACTAATACAGCACATTAGTATTAGTATGAATACACAGTTTTGTATTTGTATATATTCTGATATGTTATGTATTATGTTTTTCTGTCTTTATGTTATCTGTAGAATTTTAATAAAGTGTATATATAAAAATAAACATGTGGAATAATACTGGCCCCCAAGGCAGCTTCCTGCAGGACCCCTCTCATTAAGTTCTCCAACTTACTGTAGAAACATTAATACCAAATCTTTGAGTATCATTAGCTAGGCAGTTAGTTATATATTCACCTGTCTGCAGTGCAATTTGAAGCACACTTAACAGCTTTCAGAAATGTTCCTCTTGTCCACTAAAGTGGTTACCTTGTCAAAGAAGGAGATAAGATTTGTCTTACACGTTCTATTTTTGAGATTTTTTAAAATTTATTGTTGACTCTTAGTAATCGTAGTACAGGTAGTCCTTGACTTATGACCACAATTGAGCCCAAAATTTGCTAAGTGATAAATTTGTTAAGTGAGTTTTGCCCCATTTTACGACTTTTCTTGTCACATTTGTTAACCGAATCACTGCAGTTATTAATTAGTAACACGGTGATTAAGTGAATTGGGTTTCCCCATTGAGTTTGCATGTCAGAAGGGTGCAAAAGGTGATCACATGACCATGCAACACTGCAACCGTCATAAATGTGAGTCAGCTGTCAAGGATCCAAATATAAATCACGTGACCATGGGGATGCTGCATGGTCATAAGTGAAAAATTATCATAAGTCATTTTTTCAGTGCCATTGTAACTTCAAACAGTCATTAAATGAACTGTTGTAAGTTGAGGACTACCTGTACTGTCTTCAAATATTTACAAAGGGACTGCTTTTATTATCTGTTCGAATTTCTTTCCAAGTATGCATATTAGGGTTATCGATAGATAATTGCTAGTATCCCTTTTTGAGAGAGAGAGAGAGAGAGAGAGAGAGAGAGAGATCTAGTTCTCCAAAATTCCTTATTTTTAGTTCACAGAATTGGAATTGATACCTAAAAGGCCCAAGCTTTATAGAACAGGTCATCCACAGTGGGTATATCTTCTTTTTTGGCAAAAGAGCCAGACTCCAGTTCCACACCTACTATATCTTGCTACAGTGTATAGATGCTACAGTGACCTGTGGTCAATTTGTACTGTCGCCTTAATTTAGTTCTGTACTCTGCCCATAACTGGTAATCCCATGGACAGTCTAATACTGCCGCTCAAGAAATTGGAGAAACTATCTGACTGCTTGAGCCATGAAAGAAAGTCAAGGCTTCTGGATGCTGTCGTCAGTGCCCAACCTTCTCGGGGAGACACTATGGTCAAACTAGTAGGCCTATGCTTCTCTTATTCAGTTTCCTTCTTGGATCATCCATGGCACAACTAAAGCAGTCCCAGCTCTGAATTATAGCCCAAATCCCAAATGAAATATGCCTTATTTCATAGCGTTTACATAATGCTAAACATAAAGTAAGAATCGTGCAAGTTTACTGTTTTAAAATAATAGATATAAATTTTAAAATGCTTTAAGTAGTAAGCATAGAATATAAGGAGGCAACACATTTATTTCTACTGAGAGTGCACATGCCATCCCAAAACATGGCTGCAGCCCTCAGAGCTATTTCATAATTGCTGCATTGAATATGCGCAGAAGAATAATACTATATTTGATCGATTTAACTTAAATACCCAAGTTAATTAGTATCCATTCCAGTCCCATCCAATTCTTAATCTGTCCTGTTCACAGTATAGAATGCAGGCGCCAGGCATCTCACTCAAAAGCCAAATGCATGTCAGCCAATAAAAGGTTCAGCCCTGCTGATGTACATAAAGCAGTTATTTGAATAGATTTTTCTATCTCCAAGCTTCATCAGAGTGTATCATTATTGGCAAGTGAATGTTGGTGTTCTTGTTCTCTCCTCCCCTTTTTGCTAACTATAGATTAATTTGAGGTTATATCATACTTCTCTTTTAAGGGTTCACTGCATATTTGGTGATTGATACACAATTGTTGCTTAAATGAAATCCTACTGTCATTGGCCCTAGCACAAATACAGGCATCAGTAAAAAAAAATGTAGTTTTGGAGAGCATCTGTTTGTGTATTTAGCACATCCTTTTGCGTTGAATGCTACTTTTCTGTTGTTTGCATACAGGAAAAAAAAATACCTGGTTGCCATGGGAACCCCATTGATCTTATGTTAACAAGCTTAATACTAGATCAGTGTCACTATTCCCCACAAAAGTTGATAGTGGCATACAATCTCTATATCCTATGTTTTTGCTTTATTAGATAATTTTTATCTACTGCAGACTTCTCTGACTCATCTTTAATGAGGAAATTGTGATTTACTATGTGGTTAGGGGACATTGTATATGATTTCATTTGTGCTACCTGAGTAGAAGAAACTGTACCTTGCCATTTTTCCCTATGCACCCTGGAGTCAGATTTTAGAAGATGCTTATACTGAATAAATCTGTACTACAACATATGCATATTTTGAAATGGATGAATAGTGGAGACATAGTACTGCAGTACTTTTAACCAATATAAATCCTAATGGTATTTTTGCTACAAGTTTGATCACTGCTCCATTAATGGTTTTCTGCAATTTTGGTGTTTTAATTACCCTCAGTAGTTGAGAAGGAGAAGGAATTACTATGACTTGTGCAAAATATTTTGCATATTCCATATGGAGTTCATATAGCAATTCTGAACACCAAGATGACTCAGGATCTATTAAATCTTTAATATTTGCTATGTATTATGAATCTGTCTTCCTGTATTGATATAAACCAATTTTGTTTTCTCCCAATATCTCAGAATTTAGACTCTCTGCAAATTTTACATATTGCTTTAATAGCTATCTGTATTTTAGTTGCACATGTGAAACTTTTTGTTTGTTTTTTCATTTCAGATTACAGTATTTCGCATGGGATCAGAAGGACACCAGGATATTGATCTGGCCATCTTGACAGCTTTGTTAAAAGGTAATGTAATTGTTTGCCTCAACAAGCCTATACTAAATCTGCACAGATTTACAAATAATGGTGTAACCGACCAACATAAAGAATAGAATTTAGAACAGTCTAAAACTGGTTTGATAGCAAAGCACATATTTTGCAGAAGCTTCATGGATCACCAATACTCTTCTGGGACTGATTCAAGATGATTCAATAAAGATTATAAAGATTATAAAGATCTATGTGGCTTGGACTACCTTTAGGGCCTGGGGCCTATAGGACAACCTTCTCAACAGCAGCCCACTCACTTTGGGATGCTCAGTCTCCCAAGATCAGAAAGGACCCCATTTTCTTTGTTATTCAGAAAACAAGTCCAAACTTGTTAAACGTTTCAAGTGGAGAGACCTCAGTAGTGCATAGTAGTTCATATCAATGCAATCTGTTTTCTCTTGATTTAATTAGATATACTCTAATTTTGTAAAGCTTTTACACTTCCTAATTTTTATTGTTTTCAGCTGCCTGGAGTCAAATAAATATAGTATTATAAAATATATAGAAATCCAAATTGTGCTTTACATCATAGTCTTATAAAGATTCCTTTTTTACATCTATACTTTTCTTCAAAGAAAATGTTAAGGGGAATAGGTTAAAAGCTGGATAGCTTTGTTTAAAATCCAGTGAATGTTTGATAATCGAACATGTGATTTTATAGGAAATTTGTACAAAATTCTGAATTAATATAATCCAGGGGAAATATATTCTTCTAGAAGGCATAAATGTTTTGGAACAAGGTGAAAGTACAGAAAAAATTATTCAGCCATTCAGACACCCACCATGGCTGAGAATTATTATGGTTTGATATATGTTTGGAAAACATTCTTATATTTTCAGTAGTGCCTTAAAACATGACAGAGGTGTGAATATAAATCTGAAAAGAATTACTTGATAGCTTATGATATATTGAAAAATTAGAAGAAAAGAAAATCTGGAAGCTGCATGGAAGAGAGTAAAATGTTATGGAATGCCACAGATGTAAGGTTATTCTGCATGGAAAAGGATGCTTGGTGCAATGGTGAAGTAAAAGTGAAAAAGAAAAAGTAAAAAGTTTTACCAAATGAGTACTATGTCAGCGTTCCGAGTAACGCATCACCCCAAAAGCAGAACTCCAAGGCAGGTAGATTCCTCAAAGAACATGTTTATTTGATACATCATATTGGCACAACTAGTGAACACCAACTCTA
Organism: Oxyrhabdium leporinum; assembly: GCA_032468155.1. Taxonomy (NCBI): domain Eukaryota; kingdom Metazoa; phylum Chordata; class Lepidosauria; order Squamata; family Cyclocoridae; genus Oxyrhabdium; species Oxyrhabdium leporinum. The sequence continues at coordinate 108,231 of JANHFL010003110.1, forward strand.
AAAGTTCCTGTGGTTTTTAGCCTAATTAAAAGAGCAAATATTTTCTTCCCCAGATGTCACCAGTCACATTGTCCAGTTCCTACCAGAAAACTTTTTGTTTTGATTGTTAGCCAGTCTATCTACTTCCCCCTCCCTCCCCCCTTTCAGAGTTCGTGGCAACCATGAGGCAGCAAAAGATGATTTCAAAGTTAACATGCTATTGGTAACATTAATATTGCACCTATCTTCTGAAATGGCATCTATACATTTAGACATTCTTAATTCAACTTATGTTATATTTCAAAAAAAGATATAATTATAGATTTTTTGATAAAATCTGGGGTGTGTTTCTGGAAAAGATGCAGAACACATCTGTTTCACAAGAACTTTGTTATTTTAGTTGCTGCTTCTTTTTCATAGTCCTCTCATCAGTATGATTTCTAGGACAGTCCAATTTTTTCTACTGTATGAAATGTTGGAAGAAGCACAGTGGATGATACACAATATGTTCATTTCCATAAGTGCTAACTCATCCATGTTGTGTTCATTGAAGCATATTGCTATGATTACCTGATTCTGATGTTTCTGGTTTCTTCTAGCTTATTAATATATCGTGACTCATGCTCACAAAGCATTTGTCCTGCAGCTCTGGACCAACGGTGCTGCTATTCTCTAGCCTGATACATAAGGCAATGCATGTCAACCATGAAATGGTTATAATTTAATTTGATTCTCTTTGAAACAAAAATGCTGGAGTAAGCTTAGTAACATGTTGTATTGAGAAATGTGCAGTTTATGAATGCTATTTTGGTGCAAGGTGTTTGGAGCAGCAAATGGGACATTTCCTCACACACACACACACACACACACTTAGAGCCCAACTAGAAAACAGATTTGTTGATAGTTTGGCATAAGGTGTTCTTGAAGATTTACTTGGTTTGGGGTTTTTTTTTAATTTAAATAGCTTATTTTATCCATAGAATTTGGATTTCCGGGGAATACTATGAAATATACCCACATGCATACACTTTCTGTATGTAAAGACAAACGCTTCCACATGATCCAGCATTTTTAACATATTAATGAAGCAGTGTTTTGCTGTAGTGATACAAGTTCCTCTGGTCATGGTGCAGGCTCCACCACAATATAACCACTAGAAATTGTTGAGATTGTCCCAAAGGTGCTTTTTCAGGAGGCAACTGGACTTTCTTGTTTTTTCTTTAAAGAAGTTTTGCTTCTCATCCAAGAAGCTTTTTCAGTTCCTGACTGGATGGTGGGGAATGGAAGGATTTATATTCCTTGCAGATAGCTGGTCATCTGCATTCTTTTAGAGGATGAGGAAGCGAAACGTGTTCAAAGAAAAACAAGAAAGTCCAGTTGCCTCCTGAAAAAGCACCTTTGGGACAACCATGACCTGGATGACTGAGAA
>JANHFL010003110.1:109738-126563 GCA_032468155.1 Oxyrhabdium leporinum
GAAAGTCCAGTTGCCTCCTGAAAAAGCACCTTTGGGACAACCATGACCTGGATGACTGAGAATCTCTACAGACTTGTTGAGATTGTGTAACATCAACAAAACGCTGCTTTTATCATTTGGTTTCCCTTGATCGTTGCTAAGGTTGTTTCTGTGCAGAGAAATAACGATATATTCTTGCTATGTCTCAAATAGATTCTAGAAAAAAAGTTAGTAAGTATTTGCTATTATTGAGAAATTGTAAAGTTTAGGATGATGCTTAACTGAACGCAAATAAATTTGACTTTAATGAATCTAGATAACAAGAATGTTCAGAATGTTTTTCCTCCTTGCTTTTTCAAAACAAGAACATTTTATTATTATCTGTTGTCATCCATCTAGCTGGAATGTCAAGACATAAAGGAGAGATCAGTTTAACTATATCTGTACAATCTGGGCATTTAATGGAAACATGCAGAAACGGAGATATTGCTGTGCTCCGATATAACATTGGCATGATGCAAATCCACTGGAGAGTCACAAGACAGCTTTCTAACTCAGACAGACAAGAAGGGAGTATCCTAGCAACAACACAAAAACCACGTGATGAATCTCAGAACCATTTCTCTGCCTTGATCAGGTTTTACTCCCCTTGAAATAGGGAATGTAAAATAGAGAATTCACCTCCTGCCCAACAGTGTTTGCAGTGGATTGATTAATATGTAAAATAATTAAAATAATGTAGAAATGATATGCATAAAATCATGCTGCATCAACTGCAACCCAGAAATCTTAAATCGGAGTAGTATGTTCAAATTATATAAAGAAACCCCCCCCCTGTTCCCTTCATTTTTAATAAAAAGGTTCTAAGCCTTTTTTCCCCCAGAATTTAGAGACCCAGGCAGGGAAGGGAAAGAAGAAGAGAGAGGCTGATACTACTGTTCGATCCAGAGCTGTAGAAAATTGCTTCCGGGAATATAAAATGCACTTATTTGTGTTCACACACTAAGTTAACCATTTGGGGTTGTTGTTTTTTTGCCTTGGCATGATATACTAACCTAGCCATTACATTTATTAGCTATGCTTTATGCTTTTCAAAAAGGTCATTATTTAAAAAACAGTACTTTGGTACCATGTATGAAACCAGTAATTGTTTAATTCAGCTGATATTTTTCATTATACTTTCCTCTTTATATTAAAGATGATCAGATTTCATAAACTTTCATAGAGAGCATTAAACACATACAATATTATCCTCAGCAGGTTCACAGGCAAATACCCACTGATTCAGAGTTGGGTATTTCAGATAAAACATAAACATATATGACTGCTAAAGTATACGAAGTGAGATTTGTAAGATTAAAATCTGTGTAGAATTGCCACAGATTTTATGATACAATACTATTTTCTCATTTTCTGATAATTTAGCTGCCCTGGACAATTCAGACTACCACTTTAGCATGTTTTCTTCCTTGTTACAAGATCTGTTGATCTAATTTTTAAAAATGTGTTACATTATATCTAACATATTCATTCATTCACAAGCTTTGTGGTGCAGCAATCTAATCCAAACCTTTGGTAAAGGCTATTGAAGAGCTACAGTTGCATTGGAAATCTCATTACAGCTCAGTGACTGATATTTATCTGCATCAATACTCACGACACTTTTCATTTTACTTTACTTTTGAATCTTTCACTGACCTGAAATAATATTATACATTTCTTCTTCTTCCTGAATTACAGAATGCACTTTGTTTTGTTTCTTTATGCCGATACTGTTCAGTTACTCTCTTGTAGGCATATATATGTTAAGTTCCAAACGCATATAGTACAGTTTATAAAATTAAAATAAAGGTCTAAAAGATTGTTATTTTCTGAAACGTTTTTGTGAGACAAATTTTGTAATAAGACAAGTGTTTTGCTTTGTTAACAAAATCCTAGCAAAGTTCTTCCTAAAAAAACAATCGCATATATATAGTCCTTGTTTAGCAACCATTTGCATTTATGATAATGATAAAAAAGAAATATTAAACCAATCCTTCCTTTTGTGACCTTCACAGGTCTGTTAAAGCAAAGAAAAACTGAAGTAATATCCTAAGCACATTTGCAATTTCACTCAGCAGCCACTTCTCTTAACAACCAGGTTGCTGATTTCAATTACAAAACATTTTTATAATGCCAGTTATAGGAAATGTTCCAGGTTCCACTGATTGCATTTATTCTGGCTTTTAATTTTTAAAACAGAGGCAATTTTATCCTTTAGTTATTTCTCGTTAGTTTTCTGCACAGGTAGTCCTCAACTTACAACATTTTGTTTAGTAACTGTTTGAAGTTACAATGGCACTAAAAAAAAATAACTCCTGACCACTTTTTACACTTATGATCATTGCAGTACACCCATGGTCAAGTGATCAAAAATTCAGATGCTTGGCAACTGGTTCATATTTATGACGGTTGCGGTGTCCCAGGGTCATGTGATCCCCTTTTGCGACCTTCTGACAAGCAAGTCAATGGGGAAGCCAGATTCACTTAACAGTCATGTTACTAACTTAGCAACTGCAATGATTTACTTAACAACTGTGTCAAGAAAGGTCGTAGAATGCGGCAAAACTCATTCAAAAACTGTCTCACTTAGCAACAGAAATTCTGGACTCAATTGTGTTTGTTAGTTGAGGACTACCTGTATTGTGTTTTAAAAAGGAACGGAATTGTTGGGAAAGAGATTGGCAACATAGGAATCACAGTTCCCAGATTTGGGAGGACTGCCATGTCAGCATAGTCAGCTGCCTCCAGTGGCCTTGAAAAGGGCAGCAAAAATGGTCACTAACGTGACCATTGAAAAAGCAGAAAATAATCTACGATTTAAAATATTATATAAGCTTTGTTCTCTGTATACACAGTAAAAATTTTTTTCAAACAATTAGTTACTGTACACAATAACTAAACAAGCTAAGTTTAGTTATTTAGTTTAGTCCTTCTGACTAAGCAAACTCCTGAGTTTAGTATCTGAGAGGAATATACAAAGGAGACCTCTGAGAGATTCTTTTAACATTAGATTAATCTAGCAAGCAGAATTAATACAAGTTTCTATACCACATCTCCTCAGCTGTAAGACAGTTCTGCTTCTGTTACCACCACCACCCCCTTTGTGCGAAAGGGGTTCCAGATTTTTTTCTCCACAAATCTGCATATATAAACCTTAGCTTGTCAAAGTTAGAAAAGAATTGAATTTGTTAGTTGCTATTTCCTTGTTACAATAAGATCTTTAATTTATAATCTTAGTTTTTGAAAATATGCAGGTAAATATTCGGCATCCTGATCTATTTAAATATCTTGAATTAAACTGCTAACTTCAGCAAGAAAATCATATAAATATCATTGTAATAACTCTCATTTGGACCATATGTCTACCTTCTTTCCTTTCATTTCTCATGGGGGTTTGTTTTGCCACTGACTGTGTTGAATTAATTAAATATTCTTATTCTTCTCAATTTCTACAGGAGCGAATGCCTCTGCTCCAGATCAACTGAGTTTGGCATTAGCTTGGAACAGGGTAGACATTGCTCGCAGCCAGATTTTTATTTATGGGCAACAGTGGCCGGTATGGTATCTATATGGTTATTAAATACTTTTCCAGTTGAGCATGCTTATTTTCAAGAGGGGAGAAGACAGGGAGGGAGTGGGAGAGAGAGAGATTCTGGAACATAAACAGATTGTCATGTAATCATAATAAAGATGTCTGTAATTTTTCTTGTAGGAAATAGTGTCATCTAGTGGAGCTGTTAAAATACAACATAACCAATTGTGTTATATTTTGTAGGAAAAAAAATCTGTTTAAGGACAAATATATTTATTGTGGCTTAAGCTTTCAGACACCATAGTCTGCCTCTTGAGATGCCTGAAATGTCATATTATACACTTTTGTTCTCTCTCAATATATATTTTGAGAGGCTCTATTCCAGTTCAGCAACTCCAGATAACAAAACCTCAAATAACATGGTGGAAAAAATGTTTTTGCACACCAGTAATTTTGCACATATGTAAAGATGACGCAGATATAAAAATACAATAAGTAATGGAGCAGCTGCGATTCAGATACAGAATCTGCAGTTATTCAGAAAATTCAGCAATTTCCATCTCAGCTTCTATGTCAGAGAGAAAAAGCTGAAAATTTGGGAGGGATGAATAGCATTTCTGAGCGTTATGGAAAGGTAATATAATAACTTCAGATAAAGAAATTAATGGAAAGTTGTTGAATAGGTTGGGATAGATGAACCTGGAGGAGGACTAGTGGCAGAAAGGGCAATTGTCTTCAGTAAGAAGGCTAGCTGTATATATGATCATTTCCACATAAGCTAGAATTCAGAATTGGCCAATGGAAGCATGTCGGAGACCATAATTTTATTTATGTAACAAGCACAACTAGGAAAAGGCAAGTGCTCTTCACTGATTCTTCCGTTTTGACTGAACACAGTATGGTAAAACCTGAACAGGACCACATATAAACAAGTATTGTTGATGATATGAATTCCCAGATGAAATTTTTCAACTCTTGAGAACTTTTGATAATGTTCATGGTAAATCTGGCATACTTGAATTTCCAAAAACATTCCACAAAGTTTGACCAAGAGAATAGGTCCTCTCACAATTGATAAAACTGAAGAGCAGAAAATGGAGGATACTGAATAATTCTTCCAATGGAGAAATGCAGGCTTTAAGAGTCCCTCAATATTTTATACTGGGATTAGTGTGTTTAATGATAAATGATACCATTTATTCAGGTTGGCAAAAACTGACAGGAGATGTCCACACCAAGGGAATAGAAGTAAAAAGAAGTTTACAACGTCCCAAAATTATATTGAAAAATAATGTTATGTGGAACCCATTTTTTTAAATGATAAGAAAATGAAAAATATTTCCATACCCCTTTTTGTTTGAACTTTCTCCAGTGATCACAAGGTCTCCCTGATTAAGTTATTTCCCTTTTAGGTGGGGTCCCTTGAACAGGCAATGCTGGATGCCCTGGTGTTAGACAGAGTGGATTTTGTGAAGCTACTTATAGAAAATGGAGTAAGCATGCATCGTTTTCTCACCATCTCCAGACTAGAAGAGCTATATAATACGGTAGGGGCCCTATTTGTTTATTTAATTCTCTTCAAGCCCTAGCATGGAGAGCAGAAATTCATCCAATTTCTTCATTCCCGAAATAATGCTTGCCTTTCTTAAAGTGTTCCTGTAACAAAATCTCATAATGCTTTGCCTGCTTCTTCTTTTATTAAACCCTAATACAACTGTATAACATGTTTTTTTTTAAAAAAAACCACCTCTACCCTTTTATAGTTTGGATTCTGTTAAAAATAATTTGCTCCCAAGATGAATTGCTTTTTTTAAAAATGCCATTTTGAAAACACCACTGAATTGGCTAGGCTAAAGCAGACCAATTTCAAATGTTCTATTTGGTTCCTATTATTTCTCAGGGAACACCAGCTGCCTTGTCAAAACAAGAAAACTTTCACTGACTGGCAGGCTGCAATTCATGTATTTCACTTAAAGATGAGCAAAAATTCAATAGACAGCCATTTTCCTCATACAGTCAGAAAAAGTAATGCTGCTTATTGAATTTTTGTTTGATTTTCATTTACTAATAGTGGGGAGTAATAATGGTAATCTTAAGTCTATCTTAGACTACATGGGTGGTATAATATCAAGGACATATGGTAATTATTCTAACTCTGTAGAAATCAGTATACCTTGCCTCCTGCTCTGTTTTCTTAATCACTCCCCAGCATTAACTCCTTTTAAAAAATCAAGAATTGCATGATTTGGCAAACTCTATATAAGGCATACATAATACATCATACTTAAGTTTCATGGGATAGTTAAGGGCCATTAGTATTATTTATCCATGACTCAACTTTTCACCTAGTAGTAAATGTTTGAAGAACTACAGCTTAGTCCCTTTTGATCCAAATTAACAAATTGGATTAAGTCTACTTCTATCTCCACCCATTCTAAACACAGACATGGAACATCTTTCAAAAAAAATAGCATACTGCAGCTAAGTCTTTTCATACGGATGAACACTTGAATCAAAAGAAGAGAATGTTTGTAGCTTAGGTAACTAGGTAACATTATCAGTGCTAGAAACAGAGAGCAAATCCCACTCCCTACTAGCACTGATAATGTTACCTAGTTGAGTAATGAAACATTTGCAAGAAAATAACAAAGCTCAACCCTAAGCTACAGATATTCTCTTCTTTTGATTCATGTGTTTTGTAAGACATTAAGAAACTACACATTCTTAATGTCACATTCAGTACTTTGGGTGTTACAAGCTTCAATGTTGGAATCTCTGTCCTTTAATCCAAATGGCTTTTTCAGATACATCAGAAGTATTAAGCTGTTTGTTCTTATCCTTTTCAGAGACATGGGCCATCCAACACTTTGTATCACCTTGTCAGAGATGTCAAAAAGGTAAGAGTCCAAAGGTGGACAGTAACGTGAAGGTAATATTGTAGCTGCTTCTTGTCATTAGAGACAGCCTCTGTTTTGCATGGGCTACCAACGAGCTTTCTTCCACCTTCTGCCATTGCAGTTGTGCAGTATGTGTTCGTAATGATTCTCAGCCTTGTGTACAATACAGTTAACTATTTAATGGCTGCTAGTGGTTACTTTAGACGCTTTAGGTATACTGCTTCTGCTAGTGGACTGTAGGTGTTTTTCATGTGACGTGGATTTATGCAATAGATGTATTTTAATAGCCATCAGTGTTATGAATGCTGATTTACATATTGTGGGCCAGTGTTGGACATTGCAATATATATTATTGTTGTGCTGGATATTGAATCATTGCATTATTTTCAGCTTTCTTAAGTGCTATTTTTTTATAAAGCCTCTTATCTTTTTGAAGTAGCAAGTATAAAAAGAAAACAGTTTAGATATAACTCAGTTTGTGTGACTGAAGCTATTTAAAGGAACCGGTGGAAAGACATTGTGTTTTTTTATCACTTTGTCTTGGATCCTATTCAATCATATTCCATCTCTTGCATGATTAGCAGCAGAGTGAAGAAGAGAGTGAAAAGAAACTTGTGGGCCCTACAGGTTTTGGTTGCAATTCTTACAGCTTTTTCATGCTGTACGTTGGGCACTGATTTCCTTCATGGAGATACAATGATATAAATTAAGCCTCAACTTTAAAATGGTATAAGAAAGTCTCACCTCTATCTACCCATAAGAGTAATCGTGGGAAAAACCAGGGCATAACATTAGCTAAATAAAACCTCATCTCCCAAATTTTATTTTCGCTGACAAAACTATAAATTGATTATTTAGAAATGGGGAGGAGGGGGCAAATAGGTACTAAAACAGGGGAACTTAATATCTATTGCCTAGTGTGTACCTATGTACTTGATCACAATCTTAATCTGGAGTTTGAAACACATGCATAAAATCCAAAGACCATCATCTATAAATATACATATTTGTAGATTTTAGTTTTAAGGCACTTTTGCCTCAAAACATAAATGTCCAGAGAATGAGAAAAATAGATTTAAAATGGATTGCCCTTTAAGCTTTTGTATAACAAAAACACAGTGACAGAGACAGAGTTTCCAACAAAACATTTAAAGAATTTTAAATCATAAGTAACTCAGAAGTTTGAGGGAAAAAATGAAATGTTTGAATATACTTGGAAGCAGGGGGACAACTTTTTGGGGAACTTATTTTACATTTGTTGCTTCATTTATGAAATACTAATTTTGGAGAACCAGGGCAAAATGTGTAACATTTTTTTCAATAAAAGAGCTAAATGTCTATTGGGACAATAATATAACTTTTTACAGCCAAAAATGTACAGTACTGCCTAATTCAATCCGGGATTAATTTAATTTAAGCTTTTTGCTTCCCTGTTCTTTCTGTTGTTATTACAAGATGTTTTTGTATGAATGCACACACACACACACCATATTTTTTGTCTCCCAAAAGTGGCTGGAAATGTCTGTGCATCTTATGGAATGAATATTGCCAAAGCCTCACCCACCGGTCCCCACCTGCTGGCCATTTTTTTGCCTCTGCATGCCCCATTTTCAGCCTCTGCATGCTCCATTTTGGCCTCCACGTGCCTGTTTTTGGCCCATTCCAGGCAGTGGGGACCAGACAGAATGGGCCAAAAAGAGGACGCGTGGAGGCCAAAAACGGGGCATGTGGAGGGAGAAAATGAGGTACGCAGAGGCAGTGATTGGCAGCAGCAATCCCTGCCACCTGGAACAGCTGATTGGCAGTATTCCAGGAGGCCGATCCAGCCGCCAATCATCTGCTCGTACTAAATCAGGCTGTGACAATGTGCTGAAGCTGACCAGCCTGTTTGCTGCAAGGACACTAGCCAGATGAATACCGATGGACGCTGGGAGGCAGAAGCAGATTTTTTTTTCTTGTTTTCCTCCTCTAAAGCTAATGTGTGTCTTATGGTCCGGAGTGTCTTATGGAGCAAAAAATACAGCATATATGCCGTCTCATGCAACAGATTTCAAGTTGAGGCCAACAGAATTTTACACACACACACACACACACACACACACTTATTTATTGGTTTGTTGATTAGTTTCAACTTGAAATCTGTTGCATTAGACAGAATTTTTTCCTCACTTCATAAACAATGAAGAGGTAAAATATTATGCTACAAGATATTAGATGATTCCTACAGACCTATACCTGAGTGATAACATTTCTTTCTCTTCAGTTTCTGAATCTATCAACAAATCTGACATCAATTTAAATGAAATGGCATTCTAGAAAATAATCTCTTAATGCAACATATCATTATGTTGACAGCACAATGTTTCACTGCCCATGACAGAGACAGATGACTGTCTAAAGCAACTTATCTCATTCTGTTGAATTTTTATTTCCAGTAGCTTAACATCAGTTTTATTGTAATCCTTTAAGATCAAATAAATATTTGTTAAAATGAAGCACTTTGTAAGTATTACCCAGAGAAATAAATTATATTCACTTTATTCTGCTGAAGAGCAGTTTAATATTAAGACTAAAAATAATTTTAGTATGTACATTTCTGGCACCTTTATAATACTTGAAAATTAAACAGCTAAATATAAAGCAGAATGCGATCACATATAAAGTTGCATATGAAAAATTCCAAAAATAGCTCTTGTGGATATGTAGCAGTTATATATTTTAAGTAACAAAATCCAGTTTTTCTCAATACTGTAAAAGTGCAGTGTGAGCAGAGCCTAATATTGGAGATAGTCTTTGCCCCAATTATGTTAAGGAAAATCATTTCTTTCTAATTGTAAAGGGTGCAAAGAGAGTACCATTCAAGTAACCATAAAAATAATTTTGCTTGCCTGCAAGGAAAGGGGAGTTAGCAAAAATGGCAAAATTTTGCACTTTTCCTTATATTAAAAGACTTTAAAAGTGATAACAATGAAAGATCATGGATAACTCTTGAATTCCAGTTCTAAATAAATGCATGTTCTAATGAGTTTATGGAAAAGAATGGACAATGTGGCCTTTTCATTTCTTTTATTTAGTTAATAAAGGCCATTTCTCCTATATTTGAAAGTCATTAGTCACACAAGTGTTTGGCCTATAATGACTACTTTTTTGCCAGATTTGATGTTTAATGATTACTCAGATAACAAAGGGAAAACATGTTGGGAACTTTGATGGCTAAAGAGTGCCCTCTAACGTTCATTTAAACATTTCTACTCTTTCTCTTTTTTTGCCTCTCTTATTAGGTATATATTTAGTAAGATATCTTTCTGATTAATTCATGACCAATAGGCTATATCTATGTATTATGATCATGCTCAAAATTAAGCATCTGTAGAAAAGGTGTCACTTTCTGGATTTCTAACAATTTATTCTTTTGTCATAAGCATATCAATTTAAAAGGAGAACACAATTTGAGTAGAAATTGTTTTTCAAACAAAGCAATAAAGTTCTTAAATAATGAAATGTTATTAGAATCAACATAATCAGGCTAAACTTTAAAAGGTTTTAGAGAAAGGAATTATTCTTGGATTTTTCTAGAACAAGGGTGTCAAACTCGCGTCGTCACAGCGGCCTCATGTGACATATCGGGACTTTTTTCCCCTTCGCTAAACTGAATGGGGGTGGGGCCAGCATGTGACGCATCCAGCCCAAAGGCCGCGAGTTTGACACCCCTGATCTAGAAGGAACAAAATTACGACTAAACCTTACAATCTGAGTCATAAGAAATATCACAGAAATATTTCATTTTTATTGGGTATTCAGATATTATTCGAATAGGTTTGGATGCTTTCTAATCTAAAAAAAAATCAGAAGAATGATTGTCAGTTTGTAGCTAGCGGATTGATACCTGAATAGAATAAAATTTAGTAAAAATACCAATAGATTGTGTAATTATTTAAAATATTTGGAATCAAAAACTTTGTTTTATGTTCATGTTATTTTAATTGGCAATAGACCAGATTATATAAATTGGATTCGTTGACACTTCTTTAGAACCACTAGGATTAATAGTTCATAATATAAATCCTAGACAGGTAATATAGGCACAATTACAGTAATAATCTCAAAATGGCATTTTGTGTTTATTTACTAGGCATATAAAGTGCAGGCTACATCAACTATACTATCATTCTTAAAGCAATATATTTATTTAGAGAGGACGAATAAGCAAGTTCAAGATTTTGTATATACAACAGTGGGCCTATGCTTTCTATACATGGGGGTGGGTGGGTTGTAAACTGTTTTTGCATTACAGTAATAACATAGAAACATGTCCTTTTTGATATTAGGAGAATTGAAAGTCAGTGGAGCAAGATCTGAGAAATGGCTTATGAGGTAAATTCATTATTTGGCCCAATCAGTGCTAAGTAATGAGGTAACAGATGAATTTTGGCACTAAATGATAGATGGTGTATGAAAATAATTAGATATAACTGAAATCAACTTTTATTTAAATGAGAACACATTAGAATCACCAAAAAAAATTGAGGACATATTCACTGTCATATAGATTTGTCTCTAAAAAGTGAAAATAAATTCTTCTGCACACACTTTTCCTAGATATCATATATTATTTCACTGTCATTATAGCCAAATATATTTCCTTTTTGGAAGTTGCAGGACAAAAAAGTCAGTAACCAAAACTTCAAGTGAAAGAATTTTGATTCCTGCAGGCAGGTAGATATAAGAATTTTTCACTTTCTAATTGTCAACCATGTATATGAAGACAGTTTTGGAGTTTTAGGAATTAAATTAAAGAATCACAAGAAGGAGACTTCTGCTAAATATTTAATATTCAATATTCAATATTTATTTAATATTAATATTAATAAATATTTAATATTCAATAAAAGAGCAAAACTTGTGATTGAAGCATTCAGCATCTGTTTATGATAAAGTTGCCTTCCTGTTCCAGGACTAAGTTTGGAAAAGACATTCTTAGAAGCGTGATAGAAGCAGAAAGACACCCAACCCCAAGACATATGCCAGAGCATAAACATATTCCTCAGGATATAAGACTGTTGTATGGCTTATTTGGGACACCACCAGGTTCCAGCAAATACATAGAGTTTCTGTAAAATGCTTTGCCTTCATGCTTTCCTTGTTCTGCAGTAGCGTATCCTGTTTTTCTTCTCAAAATAGCCTAAATCCTGTGTTCTGAAACTTATTATCTTCTGTTACTGCTATATTTAACACATTTTCTTACTTAATTTATGTCTTTTTTCCAAGCGCGAATATCCAGGTTTCGGTTGGATCTATTTTAAGGTGAATTAATTAATAAGCATAATAATATGTTTTCTTATGTTTCATTTAAAACTCTCATAGTTATAGAAAATGTGTGCAATAGACTTAATAATCAGTTGTATCTTTCCCCCTCCCCCTTGTTTTGTGTGTCTTTTATTCTATTGGAAAAAAATAGGGAAACCTACCACCAGATTATAGGATAAGTCTAATTGATATTGGCCTGGTGATTGAGTACCTGATGGGAGGAGCTTATCGCTGTAATTATACTCGAAAACGCTTCCGAACACTCTATCACAACTTATTTGGCCCCAAGAGAGTAAGAATTGTTATTATTGAATTTTTAAAAATTGTTTCATAAAAAAATAGATTTAAGTTGGTGGGTTGAGAGGTGATCAAGTCAAAGGTGACTTAGTTAGATGACATTACTAGGCCTTTGGATATATCTTGAATGTTGAAAAACTGTTATGGGCACTGCCATATAATGATTCTGGGCTGAGCCAGTTACTTCAGTACAAGAAAAGGGTGTGTTCTGAGCTCATTCTGTGAACCAATTCCTTCCTTTGAATACACTTACTCCAAGCACATTCCTTTCCCAAATTCTAAACCTTTAGATTCTAAAGTCATCTTCCACCTCCCTGTTCTAACATACATTCAAATTATTTACTTCTGTTACATACCCTGTTTCATTGTCAACCCATAGTACATAACAAAAACACAGTCTGTAACAAAAATATATTTCTTTCCTGTCCGTTCTTTTATTTGTTTGTTGTTTTGATTGATATCCATCCTTTCACTCAGGAACTCAAGTATATATGTGTTTTTCTCCATAACAACAACCCCGTGAAGTAGGTTGACCTGAGATTAAATTTCAGCTCCTCCCTCCTCCATCTCTCATCTCAAGAAATCCCTCAGCATGTTCCTTGTCCCTGCTTCCTCTGCTCTTTTAATAAAATAGCCTTAGAGGAATGCAAAAATAATCTTGAAGACAATATGCACCAATCACTGTGAAAACATCACCTTAGGCATAAGAGAAATAAATTCCCAGAAATGGGAGGGGAAGTAAGAAATAACATCAAGGATGGTCCATCTTGTGTTTCTTGGATATAAGAGGAAGGGAAAGGGAAAATTTGGCCGGCTTTCAAGTTTCTGCTTTATATCCTATAATAATAAAGCAGAGTTACAGTAGTTCCTAAGCTGTCTGTTTCCTGCCCTGGACTACCTCAAAGGATTGACATAGCTCTTACTCTAATTAGTGCCAGATTTCTACCAGCTTTCCCACTCTGTCCTCAAGCCTGTTTCTTCCTGGATAATAACAATGGGATATCAATTATTCTTCTTTCTTTTCATTTTCCAGTGCATTTCTCACAGTAAAAAATTATGAACTACTGAATTCTGGCCCTAGCCCAAAATATATCTATTTCATAAATATGTAAAAAAAATTAAATGATAGTTGGAAGAAATCATTCTCTGCTCTAAAATGTGTCCAATCACCTCTTTTTAAAATTAAATTAATTGAAACACATAACAGTACAACACCTTACAAATACAGGAGGAGATATCAATAATATCATCCCACCCCCCTATAGCAAGGATGTCAAACTTGCCGTGTCATGTTGCCGTCAGGTGACATTTTGTGATATTTTTCACATTCGCAGAGCTCGGGTGGGCGTGGCCTCCGCGTGATGCATCCAGCCCACAGGCAGCCAGTTTGACACCCCTGCCCTACAGCAACTGGACTTGTATCTGAATGCCTCTTTTCAGTTACAGCTGAAAACTCTACAAACTCTAATTATAGTTCCAAAATGCTGAAGAGATGCAAGGGATTAAGCATTAGGTGAAAGATATTGCTCTGCCTGATACAAAGTGGAAAAGGATGTTGCTGACATTTTATCCAGTTCCTAACATATAGGAAACTTAAAATATCCTTTCAGGATTTTCTAGGGAGTTGAGGGAGTATCCAGTTTAAAATGCTGGAATAAAGCTGGATGCCAGGTAAAAAAAACCCATAAGGGTCCACATTATTAAACGAAAGTTTACTTTTCTTTAATGAACTTTGGAATTTTTGTGCAATAATACAGATCTTTCCCAAACAATAAGGATATGTAAAAACAGTTAGATAGTAGAAAGTGATTGCACTAATAAATCAAGAAGTAAGCAAAGTATGTATGCTGAATCCAAAAATGATGAATGAACAGGATAGATTTTATTTAGTCCCTGTTCTTTTTGAAAAGTTATATACAGAATTATTCTTTTCTTTTTTTACCTACAGCCCAAGGCCTTAAAACTTCTGGGAATGGAGGTAAGTGGCAGGTCAATCGTTTTAATGACATTTTAGAAATCTTTACAACAGAACAAAATATATTCAGGACTGTGATTCACATATGACTTACATGATTTTTAAAAAGCCCAGTAACTACTTCTATGTACTCAAGGACACTTGCAATTTAAGATTTCAAATGGAGCTTCTTTTCCCACCATAGAAAAGGGAAGAAGAACAAGAAAGAAGAGAAGAAAGGAAGAAATGATGGGGGGGAAATCAAACATCCCACTGGACATGCCTAGAGCATCAGGCATACCTAAAATTTATCTTTAAATCCTGGCAGGAAAATAATACATGTTTTCAAGATAATTCGTAAAGAAAGTCAATTTTCATCTATGACACTGTGCACATATTCATATGTATAACTATGGAAAAGAGACAGGAAAGTTTATTTAAAGACCTCTCATAAAATTTCATGGTTTCAGTGAATAATGCATTGAAATATCTGTATTTGGAAACAACCACAAACGTTAGAAGTATTAGGTAAGAGTCAGTATAGAAAATTATAATGTTATTACAAGATTTCTTGGAAAGAACACCTCTTCAAAAATTATCAGAAAACTAATTGTTAAATCAATATTATTAAAATTTCTATATTTAAATGAGAATGCATCAGGATGTTGAAAGTGATTTTCCCAGAAGTATTAAATCAGCACTGGGCATACAAGTATTTTTGGAGTGCTTAATTGCTGATTGTTAAGTATATCTCTAAATTATTGCTGTTAAATAAATTAAAGGTAATTTATACAGTTTTGAAAGCTATTATCATTGCAAGGAGGGAGAGAGAAAGAGAGAGAGGGATCTTTCTGAATAATTAGATCCAGGTAAGCTCCTGTGCAACTATGGAAAAGAAACAAGTTCAATGTCTTTTTAAGAATGACATTATATTGCTAAAGTTACTTTCAGCCTAACAATATTTTTCTATGCTCATCAGGATGATGTTCCACTACGGAGGGGAAGAAAGACCACTAAAAAACGAGAAGAGGAAGTGGATATAGACCTAGATGATCCTGAGATTAACCATTTCCCTTTCCCCTTTCATGAACTGATGGTATGGGCTGTACTGATGAAGCGCCAGAAGATGGCTCTTTTCTTCTGGCAACATGGAGAGGAAGCCATGGCTAAGGCTCTGGTAGCCTGTAAACTTTGCAAAGCAATGGCCCATGAAGCATCTGAAAATGATATGGTGGATGACATATCTCAGGAACTTAATCACAACTCCAGGTTGAGCTATTCATGAATGTTACATTGATATCCTTCATTTTGTATGACACAAAATCTAGATAAAATAACACCACTTCTTTTTATTACTGATCTGATTAAACTAGAAGTCTCATAATGCTTTCCAAATCCCAGGAGAAAAACCAGGCAGTGTAAACAGTGTTGGCATGAGGGCTCTCTCTTGGAATGTTTGCAGATACTCTCCCAGATGAGTAAAAGGCTTGCAAGAGAAATAAACATTTCATTCCAAGCCCAGGGCTCAGTGGGCTGGCCTTGTAGAACAGAACAATGCTTCTAAGCCAAACCATTTCAAACAGCCATTGAGAATATTGGTTTATAAGACTTCACTGTTAGAATTGAGGGTTAGCCGTGCAAAAGGGGAAACAGTTATAACAAAGATTGTTGTTAGAAACATGGGAAATCAATCTTCCAGTTATCCATAAAAAGCCAGGGTTTTATTGGTCAAAAACAGTACTTTACAGTCTGCTTAGAAAATAATGCAGATACTGGAACTCTAATCTAAAGCCTAAGTAGCCCTATCAGGAAGTACATGTCAGTCCTTTAAAGAGCTACCCTATATAAAGCATACTGCAATAGTTTAACCTTCATTTTATAAAGATATAAATGACTGCTGATAATATTTATGGCCTGATTAACCATGGCATGCTAATTGCCTTTATGAGTATTCTTATACAGAAATGTACATATCTAAGTAATAAAATCTGCCAAGGCAAGTGTATGTTATCATTGTTAGAATCTTGTTTCATATGAAATTCAGTGTAAATGTCTGGAGATTCTCAGTCATCCAGGTCATGATTGTCCCATGTTCATTTCTCATTCAAGAAGCTTCTTCAGAGCTGAAGAAGCTTCTTGGATGAGAAACCAAACACCTGAAAGAAAAACCGGAAAGTCCAGTTGCCTCTTGAAAAGGCACCTTTGGGAAACTTAGTCTGTTTAGCCAAATCCAGTCCCTCATTATATCCACAATTACCAGAGCATCAGACAGGAATTGAATAAAAAAAAGAAGATGCTAAGACTTAATTCATAGAACTACATAGAATAACAGAGTTGGAAGGGACCTTGGAGGCCATCTAGTCCAACCCCCTGCTCAAGCAGGAGAGTCTATACCATTTTAGACAAATGGCTCCCCAGTCTCTTCTTAAAAGCCTCTAGTGATGGGGCACCCACAACGTCTGAAGGCAAGCTATTCCACTAGTTGATTGTTCTCACTGTTAGGAAATTTCTCCTTAGTTCTAGGTTGCTTGTCTCCTTGATTAGTTTCCATCCATTGGTTCTTGTCTTGCCTTCTGGTGCTTTGGAAAATAGTTTCTCCCCCCCCCCCCTTTATTTTTATGGCAGCCCCTCAAATACTACAACACTGCTATCATATCTCCATTAGTCCTTCTTTTCACTAGACTTAGATATACCCAATTCCTGCAGCTGTTCTTCAATGTTCCAGACTTTCCTCTACTTTAAAGACTATAGTCAGTCCAGACTTCCTATAAAGCTTGGTTAAATTGCACTATACTTTTATTATTGAAAATCTGATTC
>JANHFL010003111.1:9654-31905 GCA_032468155.1 Oxyrhabdium leporinum
CTTTCTTTCTTTCTTTCTTTCTTTCTTTCTTTCTTTCTTTCTTTCTTTCTTTCTTTCATTCTTTTGAGGCACCAATGAGCATTGATTATCTTATTTAGAAAATAAGATAAGCTGTGTTTAGTTTTTAAGAAAAAAAATACAACTTATAATCAGGCAATATTTTTTGTCAGGACTAGCCTAATAAAGTGCAAACAAATTTTGTGATCTTTTCATCAGTGGAAATAGAAGAAAAACGTGATGAAATGATTTTTTTTCCTATGGTCAGAACCTTAAATTTAGAGAAGAAAGTAGATTTAAATGGATTTAGGTGAATTTCACATTATATTGAGGATTGTTGGCACAAATGTACTGGCTGAATCCGTCCTTAAAAGAAATCTAACTAGCAGACATGATATTCATTTGTGTTTTGTGTTTAGTAGGAAACCTGTAGATTAAGTCAAATGTGAAAAAATGACCCAGGTAATAATTGAAGATTCTTGCTAGAGTTTGTGAAACTATAGCACTATAGAGAAAAATGTACCTATTCCTTTGTTCCATCCAAAATATGGGAATTGACTCTTAACTTGTTTCTAAAAGAAAGGACTATGTTTCTCAACAAGTGCTTTGCAGAGAAAAAAATGGAAATTCCATATATGTCCTATAATATTAGCAATATTTCTTTTAAATAGTGGGAAGTTGTGAAATCTGCTCTGTGGTACATCCAGTACTTTGTTTTTTCTAATAGGTAAACAGGAGACTCAGTAGAGAAGGAAGACCTGTCTAATTGTCAGTAATGGCAGTGTACAGAATGTCAAAAGTCCTCTAATCCAACACTCACTGCTTCAGAGGTAGAGAAGTGGTATAAAAACACTTGTATAATTTCTCTATCTAAACAGTGAGAAATCTTGGCTTAGATTTCCTTAGAATTTTTTCCTCAGAACAGAATTTTTATTTGCTTTTTTTAAAGATAACAGGTGACAGTCACATAAACATTTGAGTAACTTCCCATTCATTTTTGGCTTACTTCTCCATCAATGCTATTGAAGCATTTCAAAACATGAAACAGGTAGATTTGTCCTCAACACACAGCATTTTATATTGTTGTACTATATGCAATGCCAGTTTGCGTAGCAGTACTTTTCAAGTTGGCATTCGTCTGCAAGTATTAGTCATGGTTAAATCCTAAACTTTCCAAATGAGGATTTAGAAAGTTGATCACACCTACTATTTAATTGTTTTAAAACTATTAGTGTGAATGTATGGATTAGAAGAATGGAGGTTAGACAATTTTTCTCACTGCAATTTTAGGTATGGACTGTAACTAAAATAATTGTGCTAAAAGATTATTTCTTAATGTGCTTACATTGCTGACACATTTAATAGAGCAACAGTGACTTTACTCAATTTTTCCAGAAAATATTGTATGCATTTTGAAATGTTAATGGCAACTTAATGCAATCTGTTTTCCAAAAATGTATTCAAATAAATATCAAAGGGAAAAAATTGTTTTGCTGGGATGGGAGTGGTGGTGGAATTACAATTTATCTCCAATTTTCCAGTTAATGGAAACTCTAGCCTATTAAGTTCAGGACTAAATAAATTACAGAGGGCAGCTTCAAATGTCTTGACATACCCTTAACAAAGCGAACAGTTAATGTGAGCAATAATTATATTAGAATGCTCTGGCATAACACTGCATTATATTGTTATAGTGAACCTATACCGTATATATTATATTGTTACTGTGACCATATTGTCCTGATATTATAATGAAAATGCTAGTGTTTATGAACAGCCACCATCTCTACAGTATAGAAATCATATTATTTAATACTTTGCATTATTTTCCACCATATATTCTTTACCTCAGTTTAATTTTGGATTTCTTTACAAACAGCAACTCTGGTTTCCAGGCTACTGTTTATTGGTTTTATTATTTTCCTTTGCCTAATATTTCTTTGAAGCAAGAGATCTTTGAAAAAACCCATAAATGGCTTGAATGTAAAGGCCCAAGTGATAAGAATAGAATTGCAGACAAATACATTTTCTACTTGTTTGCTTTGCATTGAAGTAGGGAAACAGTGGACCCCCCAAAATAGTGCTTCCTAAACTCTCGTTCATTACCCAAAGCGACTTATCAGAAAATCATTTTTATGCAATGTAGGTAAAAAATGTTAAGCCAATTTATTTTCTTGTGATTTGGTTATGAGTTTGTGTGTCGTTACCCAAAGAAAAACCACTTTTATCCAATTTTGCGTAGTTTATCCAGGTTTGGGAAGCTCCACACGACTCAGAACACATTCAATAAGAAATTCGTTACATAAGCTTTATCTTCTAGATAACTCTTTCTACAGTTTAAAGTACTTTGATTTTAGAATGTTCAGAACTTATCATCTGTTCTGTCATTGTTTGCCCCAGCTGACACTTCTCTTGAAACCTTCTATTAAAGGCAGATCAAAGGAACTATCCTGATACTCTAACTTTGCTGCAGGAAGGTAGTTTATCATAAATATGAAAGAATACCCACTGATTATTACTTGTCAACCATCAGCTTTAACATAGACAAAATAAACAATTTCAAGTACTTCAGAAAACAAGTTTAAAAAAGAGACATTTGTGTGTGATATATTTAATGGAAAAAAAACTGCATTCATAGAATTGGAAGGAATTTCAAAGTTAATCTATTGTTTAATATTTGTGCTTCTGTTTAAAAGTGCTATCTAAGGACAATCTATTATCTTCTAAGACAAACAGTTCTACTTTTAAACACATCATAATGGATATTTCTTTTTCTTATAACTTGAATTGTTTTGTTAAACCTCAATGTTGAAGTAGCAGCACACAATATGTTCCATTAATTGTGACATTTCTTTAAATCTTGTGTGACTTTTTACTTATCTCTTTTCCAGGCTAAATATATCCAACTTCTTCTATGTTTTCTAAGAATGTGTGGTCACTTGTCTATTCACCATGTTTGTCACTTTCACTTTTTTGATAATATCTTCAAGTGCATTGCCTGAATCCAGATTTGAAATGAATATATACATTGTCATTTTTGTATTGATGTTCTTATAGAATTAAATCATGTCAAAATCAAAGAGATTTTTGCACATTTAGGTTGCCAACTGGACAATGAATAAGATAATTTTACAGTGCTTTTGGAGAATGTGCAATCATAGATCCTTCTATCCTTCCTTTGTGCTGTTTATGCAAGAAATCCAGATAAATTCTCATTTAATATACTTTAAGAGAAAATGTCCAAGTCAAGTTCTATTGATGAAACAGAATACATGTAGAATTTTCCCATTGTTATGCAGCTGTTGCCAGCTGTTACAAATCAGATTTCTGGTATGCCATATAATTGTTGAACCTGGGAGGGGGGGGAATCATAGGATTATACCTCCTACACAATCCATCAATGATTGTTTGTCTTCTTCTCTAGAAAGAAATTCAGAGCATGTTTTGATGTCTTAACTTGCCAGATAACAACTGCACTTACCCATTAATAGGGTTCTCAAAACATTAAGCTTTAAAATATATTCTACATTAGTGTATTTTTGTAAGAATTATAATATCAAACAATAAAGCAACCAGCAAGATTTCTTAAAAGTAACCAGAGAGTTTAATCAACCCTCAATTTTACCACAGGCATCTCATAAACTTTTATAAAACATACTGCATTTGGGATTTGAATTCCAGGAAGAGCCCAACAATTTCAATTCTTGTGATCAGCGGCCTGTTAAAGTAGGACTTTTATCAATATGCAGATCACAAGGATAGTAATTCCTTCAACAAGAATCACAACAAGTACAAGTTATGAGAATCCTGCTTTGATCATTGAACTAAATCAATATAATCTAAATATACAATTTTATCTTTATAAGTTCTATTTTATATATACCTTTATAAACTGCCTATTTACAACCATGTAATTTGGGGTAGAAAAGAGGTGACTGGATGGAGCTGAGCATTTACTGGTCAGACACCCTTTTTTCTTTGTACCCTAGGAAAGAAACATTCACTCCTACCTAGGATTGAATCTCAACTTTCCGAGTGGGAGGCAAGACTCTTCTCCACCAGGCCACCATGCTGTTTTTATATATATGTTTATGATTTAGCTATAGCTAAAAATGAGCTTTTGCAAATGCTGCGCATGCACGCAAAGCGTGCATTTGGCGCACGCACAAAGCACGCACTCACCAAACTGTTTGTTACACCAGTTGAATCCCACCATTGACTATAACTGATGGTATCCCTCAAAGCAATATAGCAATGATATATAGAGAGAGATATAGAGATAGGGAAATGCATTTGTAGAATATCCCAGGTTTTGTGGGTTCATTTATTCTGAAACATATCAAGAGGCCATAGAAGTCTAACTCTGCACTCTGAATGATGTACCAAGAGCTGGCAATACTCTTGCAAGCACTGCAATGAAGATGAAGCATTGATGGAGGGTCTCGTGTTAGCAGAGTCATTTCACATATTTCAAAAGCCTTGTTCTGACAATATATTTGCATATGGATCAACTGATGAGGAATTATAAACAACATTTCCCTTAAGACATACTAACTATATCACTGACAAGGTGGTCTCTAAAGTACAGTGTGCTTGCTATGAGGAACCTGCACAGATGTGTAAGCTCCCTATGGTAAAAAATAACAGTGCACCTGTGAATTAACAGCTGTTC
The DNA here is from genome assembly GCA_032468155.1 of Oxyrhabdium leporinum. Taxonomy (NCBI): domain Eukaryota; kingdom Metazoa; phylum Chordata; class Lepidosauria; order Squamata; family Cyclocoridae; genus Oxyrhabdium; species Oxyrhabdium leporinum. The sequence goes on from JANHFL010003111.1 coordinate 14,324, forward strand.
ACTGACATTTCGATTATGAATTTACAAGGCTGTCCCATCACTTGTTCCATTCCCACATTAATATTTCACCCAGTGAGAACTAAAGTTAACACTGCAGGAATTGCCATCGCCTATTGCTGCCTCCACGCACCCCATTTTTGGCCTCTGTGTGCTCCATTTTCCACCTGTTCCGATCCCTGACGCCTGGAATGGACCAAAAATGGGGCACGCGGAGGCTGAACATGGGGCACGCGGAGGCTGCAATAGCCAGTGGCAATCCCAGCAGCCTGCTTCCATTCATTTTTTTCATAACACTATCTTTTCCCAAATTTTTAAAATTTGGATTTTCCCCTAAAGTCAATTTAGCATAAGAAAAAGGATCAGATCTTCCTTTACTAGACATTCCATGACAAGTGGTCTGGTTTCAGAAAAGTGCCCCACTCGACCATCACATATTTCGATGAAATTTTGTATGAACATGCACACATGTCCCCAATGAATATTGATAAAGTGTTACTTGTGCCAATGAAATACTTGCGGAGATATAGTCATTTGTTTGACCCTATACCACAGCTTTCTACAGTATGACTTCTATACTAATGACAGCGGTTAAATGTGCTGTAAGTACGTTAGTGACACCACACATTAGCATGTTGCAGCTATAGGATTCTGAACTGTACAGGTGTAGTTGTCATATTTCTGTCATAACATTAGAACCTTATATAACTTCTGTGTTTCAGATTTTGCAGTAATACACTTTATATTATTGCAAATTTCCATAATATGCAAAATGGATGTTGACGAGTCAACTAGCAATGCTACTTTGCCCAAATGCGTTGTTGGAGAAAAATTGTCATCAACTTGCCACCATGGTTCATTTTATTCTAACAAAATTGGGCTGCATTATGTGCACAGTTTGTCTGCTGAAGAAAAAAGTATTCATTACTCGGTGATCGGAGGTTGAGCTCACAGACGATGACCAAATCTGCTTGCATCACAAAGCAATGTATCTGAAAAAGTATGACATGAAGCAAAAGTCATGCTGTAACCCATTTGACAAGCAAAATCACATAGCTAAACATGGCTGTTGAAAGTCGATATAGCCATCTCCAATGATTTAACAAAAGTGGCAAAAACAAATGTGAAGCGAGGTCAAAAGATTTGTTCCAAGTGTAAAGCCAAATACACTTCCATGGATATGCTCCGGCAAAAAGGATTGTTTTTGCGTTCGGCTTGATGGCGTCAAGGTTCACAAACAAAAGCGGTTGCTACTGTGCAATCTGAAAGAACTGTATATGGCATATCGAAACAAATATGGTGCTGAAATTGGTTTGTCCAAATTCTGTGAACTCAAACCAAAGTAGTGTGTCACCATCTGTGCCTCAGGCACACATTGAAAGACAAGATGTTTGTTGGGTTTCAGAACCACATCTTATTTGCGTGCTTCCAGCGCCTTCAGTTGCATCGTCAGGTCGACAGTATCAATTCCCAGAAGCAAAACTAAAGAACATGGTGTGTAAATTCAATCATAAATAAGCGATCATTGGAATTTGGCAGTTCATATGAACAGTATGGACTTCGGCGTGGGAACCATATAAGATACCCACTTTATGCTTGGGAACCTAGGATAAGCTTGGGAACTGGATAGATACCCACACAAGGCTTTGTAACCTCGAGGAAGAAACCAAGCTACAGGTTTGGGATCCTGAACCAAGAAACCCACCCGTGACGTGTTGTACGACTATCGGGCATGCCCCCTATGGAGATGGGATTGCTGGTTCAAATGCCTGAACTGGTAGTGACAGTGTCCCCATGGACCAACGCAGTATAATAGTAATGATGTCTATATAAAACAAGACAAAAGAATAATAGAATGCATGTGACGTTGCCATAGCAACATCCTCAACTTTGTCCCTATTTTTAGGACTTTATATATCAGCGATGAAAAACTAACCCTACTTTTTTAGGGGCATTGAAACATGCTCTTTCTAATGAGAATGATTTAACAGAGTTTCCAGAAGGTCTTTTTTTATAAAAGCATTTATAAAATACCCTATTTTTGGCATTTTTACAAAAAACATCAACTTTACACTCAATTTGCAAACTACAAATGTGTGCATTGAAATCCGTGATGGTCGAGCAGGGACCCCCAGACCACTTGACATGGAATGACTTAAAATGAAATTTAGATAGGGAGGAAAGTAAGGTTTTATACCTAGGCAAGAAAAAACAAATGTACAGGGATGTGACCTGGTTCAATAGCAGTAACTGTGAGAGAGATCTTGGAGTCCTAGTGGACAATCATTTAAATATGAGTCAGCAGTGTGCTGCAGCCACCAAAAAAAGTCAATGCAATCCTAGGCTGCATTAACACAGGGATGGAATCAAGATCACATGAAGTGTTAGTATCACTTTATTATGCCTTGGTAAGATCACAGTTAGAATATTGTATCCAGTTTTAGTCACAACAATATAAAAAAAAAATTGAGACTCTGAAAAGAGTGCAGAAAAGAGCAAAAAGATGACTAGGGGGCCGGAAGCTGAAACTTGAAGAAGGATTGCAGGAATTGGGTATGTCTAGTTCTAGTGAAAAGAAGGCCCAGGGATGACATGATAGCAGTGTTCCAATATTTGAGGGGTTGCCACATATTTTCCAAAGCACCAGAAGGCAGGACGAGAAGCAATGAATGGAAACTAATTAAGGAGATAAGCAACCTAAAACTAAGGAGAAATTTCCTGACAGAACAATTATCCATTGGAATGGGTTGCTTTCAGGAGTTTTATACTGTAACATTTGGAGTCAGTTGTCTGAAATTGATGGGAGGTCCAAGTCAAAAGGCAGGGTTGCAATTGGCCAAAGATAGCACATTGGCATGCTGCGGTACGGGGTTTCCAAAAACAACAGTGGAGTAAGTTCAGATTAGATTGGGTCCATATCTGGGCTTGCTGCAAATTGCACTAAGGAGGAACCCTGAGTTGTCAGAGTTTAATGATTTTCTGTAACGAGGGAAATGGATTCTCATGATCTGAATCCAAGATCCACTAAATAAGGCAGAGAGGATGGAGAGTTTCCAGGAAGGTCAGTTATACTTTGGAAGTGATTTTGTAAACTGCAGTATAATAGGCTGTATCAAGATTCTAACTTATTGTGTAAAAACTGCTTTCCATTAAATGGTACAGTAGGTGAAATCTTCAGTTGGGCTCTAAACTGAAGGTTTTACTCATCCCACAATATGTTGCAGATGTAGTCTGGTCCTTGTTTCCAAAAAAAAATATTCTTAGAAGATTCTGGACATGTCTGACAAAGTATTTCAAGGAGCATACACAAAGTTAATTTTCACATGGTTTAAAATAATGCAAGTCGGTCCTTTAGAGGGCTTCATATCTGGGCTACAAAAAGTAAGTTGATTAGTATGTGTCAGCAACTGGCATTAGGCTTATCTGTATTTTTTCATCCCTAGTCATAATAGATAGTGGAAATTATGTCTTCAAGGAGTGGTAGAACAGGCCAAGCATCTATTTAGGTTCATATCCTTTACTTTCTTCTTCCTGCTTTTTTTTCTGTGAGGCACTTGGGTTTTTTACAGAATCTCATCTGGTATATGGATTCACTGAAAATTCCTATGTCGGTTTATAGAACTTCCATTCCTGGCATAGTAAATAAAAATGTGTTTGGCTTTGGTTATGATTGTTAATAGAAAGAAGCTCTCCAAAGGCTCTTGTTAAACTCAAATATTGTGTCAGCTTTTTTTTTTTTACTGAGTATGAGACTCCATAGTTGTCCTTGTGAAAGCAAACTATAAGTACTGTTAAGGTAATGAAAAAGGCAGTAGGAGCCAAGAAGTAAGATGGAAGAAATATGACATATTTCTTTAAATGGCTATAAATGCTCAGTGATGCTGCCCTGCAGTTTCAGGCAAGCTTCAGACTGGAGTATCTTTTTCTTTACATCCTGTGTCTGGCGTATTTTGCAGAATTAACTGTGGTTGATATGTTTCTGAACAAATAAATGGTTTGGTCTTTTCTTGAATATTGGAATTGGAAATGTTTGAAAATCAGGCACAGGATTTCATGCCATGTTTCTCAGATTATGCTAAGTCATGAATTGTGGAAGAAACTGTGGTGACCTAACTCAGAGGTCTGCAACCTTAAACACTCAAAGAGCCATTTGGACCCATTTCCCACAGAAATAAAAAACACTGGGAGCCACAAAACCTGGGTAGGCGTGATGAACTCAATGTCACTCACTCCCACCCAGTCACATTACACCCTAGCCACGCCTACCCAGCCACAAAACCCTTCCCTTTCTGTCTCCCTCTCCCCCCTCTGTATCTCTCTGCCTCTCTCCCCCTCTCTGTATCTCTCCCCCCTTTGTATCTATCTCTCTCTCCCTATCTTTCCCTCTCTCCCCCCTCTGTATCTCTCTCCTCTCTTCCACCCCTCTCTCTGTATCTCTCTGCGTCTCTTTCTCTCTCTGCCCCTCTCCCTATCTTCCCCTCTCCCGCCTCTCTATCTCTCTCTGTATCTCTCCTTTTGTATCTATTTCTCCCCCCTGTCTCTGCGTGTCTCTCCCTCTGTATCTCTCTGCCTATCTTCCCTTCTGTGTGTGTGTGTGTGTTTTTTTTTTTTTCTTGGAAAGCCGCAGCTGGACCAAGCCAGCAAGCTCTCCTATTTATTCTTTGTTGGAAATCTGGGCTGGCTGAGGAACGATTGCCCGCCACGGCAGAGGCTTCCCTTCGGGCAACCCTCCTCTCATGACTGGCGGCTGTGGTGGGGCCGGGAGGGTGTGCACACGTGGAGAGACGCTCCTCAAGCGGGCACCAAAGCGCAGCAAAGGAGTGTCTCCCCGCACATGTGCAAACTCCCAGCCCCACCACAGCCAGCCAGGGGGTCATGAGAGAAAGAGGGGGAGGGAGGAGGGTCGCCTGAAGGGAAGCCTCCACCACAGCTGGTGATCGTTCCTCAGCCAGCCCGGATTTCCAAAAAAGTAGAAATAAAAGGAGTAGCGAAAAGCCCCAAGGAGAGCTTGCTGGCTCGGCCCAGCCATGGCTTTCCGAGAGAGAGAGAGAGACAGACAGACAGAGACAGACAGACAGAGACAAAGAGACAGAGAGCGCACGCGAGAGAGAGATACACACATACAGAGAGAGACATAGGGAGGGAAATCGGCTGATGGGTGAGCATCTTTGGCAAGGGTGCTCTGGTTAGGGTTAGGGTTACTGATCATGATCATATACTACCCCTATGAGCAGGCCTAACATGACCCTGAATAGTTGATGAGATTCAGGAGCATGTGAAGGAAATAATCTGCTCCTGTTCTATTTGTGGATTTTGCATCTGACAGTTTGGGAAGTAGGAATGGTCCAGAATGGCTTTCTCCATCTTGAAAAAGCAAAATTTTTAAGGGTTAATGAATCATTGTTTTTTTTTTCTCTTTTCTTTCCTAGAAGATGATGTTTGTGTATTCAAGTGTTCTGTATCAAAGGAGACAGAATGCAGCCGAGTGGGAAAACAGTCCTTCATTATCACATTGGGATGCAATAGTGTCCTTATACAATTTGCAACGCCAAGTGGTATGTACTAGCAATTTTGAGTTGTATTTGAAGTTTTGAGAAACAGTAATATTACCCTGGCAAATAATTCTATGCCTTGCCAACATAGCATTTTTAGGATGAATAATATCTGTGCTGTTAAATAATTCAGTCTGACATTCTTCCCTATGACATCATTTGCTGTTTGTTCTCCTTAATAGAAATTTTGGACCATTAAGTGGCAAAGTCATGCAATGTTTAGCCCAACTCTTGTCTAGATTTTAATTTTAAACCTTTGATACTTATACTGCACTTAGTGGACAGGTTGGACAGTTACTGGAACATTTGGAAAAGTTAAAATATAAGAGAAAGGATATTTGTGAGAAAACCAAAAGACAAAATTTTGTTTATCATGTTAAAATTGTAACATTTTTATGGACAGTTATCTGTACTTAATTTAACTTAAACATGAATATAAGATTTTTGATGCGTGTACTGTAATACTATTCACCTATATTTGTTACATTAAAAATGCACATTCTATTTTTTGTATCCAAAAATTAACTAAATATACATGTAGCATTAGAGAAGAAATTGCAAACAATTCTGCCATTTGTAAGCATGAGCTAGTATTGAAAACTTTAAATAATGAAAATGTGATTTACAGAAAGATGCACAGTTTAAAGATGCTCCTTGATGCTCAATTGTCATTGGATTCACGGTTGATTATTGTGACCTGGACCACATTGGCATAGATGTGGCTAGGGTGCCAACTGGGATCCTTGCAGCAATGATTTAGATATAGTAATAGTTATCTATCCCATAGTTACATCCTTGTGCTTAACTACTGTAACATGCTGTATGTTAGGTACCCCTTGAGAAGCATCTAAGAATTGCAGTTGGGCCAAAATACATTCCTTAAACAGTGGAAAGTATAGGAATGGTATGATTCCTGTTTAGAAAAATCTCTCCTCCTTGCTGATTGCTTTCTAGGCATAGATGATGTGATGATGTTGACCTTTAAAGCCCCACACAGCTTAAGGTTTGAGCCTCTCCAGGGATCACAAGTTTTACAATGAATATGCCTGTTCATGGAAATCAGCAAGAGAGGACTTTTTGAAAAAGATGCCCTGCTGATAGTGGCTTGTTTGTCTCATTTCTTGTCTCTTGACTATGGATGCTTTCCCTGGAGAGGAAATTTTTGTGAAATGGAGAATATATCACTTCCACATTAACTGATTTTTAATCTGTTGATCTGAATGCTACATTTAAATTTAGCATTTTTATTTGAAATGTTCTAACTGCTTTGATTAAGCAAAAAAAGAAAAAAAAGCAAGGCATAAATCCAGTAAATAAATGAAGTGATTTAGTCTTAGAAATAAGTATAGGTAGTCCTCAACTTAAGACCACAATTGAGCCCAAAATTTCTCTTGTTAAGTGAGACATTTGTTAAGTGAGTTTTGCCCTATTTTTATAACTTTTCTTGCCACAGTTGTTAAGTGAATCACTGCAGTTGATGAATAACCTGGTTGTTAAGTGAATCTGGCTTCCCCACTGACTTTGCTTGTTAGAGGGTTGCAAAAGATCACATGACCCTGGGAGACAGCAAAGGACCAGTTGCCAAGCATCCTGAATTCTGATCACATGGTCATGGGGATGCTGCAAAGTAACTATGAAAAACAGTCATGTCACATTTTTCAGTGCTGTTGTAACTTTGAATGGTAACTAAATGAACTGCTATAAGTCGAGGACTATCTGTATCACATAAACTGATTAAATGTACCTAGAGAAAAATCCTGGGCAAGTGTTCCCATAATAATTAGGTACTACCAGATATTGGATTACATTTCTAACCAAGTTGTTTGTACACTTTTTGGATGTAATTGGAACAATGTCATTTGAGCCCTGAAAAGCATTGTTTGGCTTTATCTTTAGACTTCTGTTCATTTTATAATATTTTGAAAAATTGCCGAGGCCACAACATGGAGCAGTCAGTGTTCAGTGAGCGCACAGAGGAATCATCTGCTGTGCAGTACTTCCAGGTTGGTGACTTCAACAGTTGTTTTTTTCTGGTGGAGGGGAGGGAGGAATTGCATCAGCTCCTTGGGTCCACTGCTGAGGATCTGTTGCTTGCATGTTCTTGAATACAAACTGCAGAGGGCTAGCTAATGAAGAAATTGAGGAGGACTTTTTCTGCTGGAAAATTGTGTAGATTCTTTATGTGCTTAAAATGCAGAAAAATTACCAATACACCGATCAGGGATTTGAACAGAAATTACAGATTCTTAAGTGCCAGGGTCTCAGACATGGGCCCAAGATTACCAGGTCTTGGGTGTTCGAAATAGAATAAAATGAGCTGGAAGGGACCTTGGAAATCTTCTAGTGAAGCCCCCTGTTTAAGCAGGAGAACCTATATAATTTCAGATAAGTGACTGTCTAGTTTCTTCTTAAAAATACCCAGTGATGGAGCACCCACGATTTCTTTTTTTTAATGTTTTATTAGATTTTTATTTTTAAATAGACATCAATATCAATACATGAACAGTGTGGTCCCTGGGTATAATTCATTTTGACACAAATATGATAATCAGAATAGTTGTTATATTAATCAAACTTATATAATCCTATTAATATAAATTTTTAAGTGATTAATCAATATTTCAATATTCTATTTTAATGCCAATGATGTTATAAGCATATATGATATCATCTTTCACTCTCTAATCTTTCCCATTAAATTTTTACTTATATTCTATTATTAAAAATATATATATCATAATACCCTTTTTCAACCTCCAATCTTTCCATCTAACTATTGCTTCATATAAAGGTGTATATTCTTGTTTCCACCTCTTTTCAAATTTCTAAACAGGCCATCATTATATGAGAAAAAAATTCTCTCTCTCTCTCTCTCTCTATCTAATAATAATTCCTTTCCATCATCTCTCAACCGTTTTAATAATTCTTATTCATTTTTTTTGGTTTGCCTCCCATACTCTGCTCTTGGATCTTTCTATCATCATCTATATCTTCAGCATTGAGACTGTATATTTCTCCCATCTCTATCCTCTTAAGCTGCCAGGTCTCCAAAATATCCACCCAAGCCCCTATCTCTCTTTCAAAAGTATCTTCCAGGTTATCCAATTCCATTTTTAAATCTCTTAAAATGCCTTTCTCATGGTTTATTTCATCAGTCATTATTTTTATCATCTTCTCCTTCCCATCTTTTTGCTTTGTTTGCTGGTTTGTCCGCTCTGTATTTTCTTCTGTTCTTTCTTCTATCTCCTCTCTTTCCTGGACTCTTTGACTCTCTTTCATTCATAATCAGTTGTAGCATATTTTTTATTTTCCCATATATGCTTTGCAATAAGTACTTTATTTCTCTGTGATTCTTTTCCATATACCCCTAATACTTTGAAACATCAACGCCATTTCTCTTGAAATCTCACTCCTTTCCCCTTGATGGAGCATCTTGTCTTAATTTAATAAGTCCCGTTCTTACTCAAGTCCAAAAGCAATGTATTCCAGTCCAATGTTACTCCTCAGAAAGTTCAATAATCATAGTCCTTTGCATCTCAGGATTATTAATCAATTCCATTTCAGTAGTCCAGGAAGCTTCCGTAAGTCAAAAATCACTTTGTTTTACTTAAAAGTCTTTCTTATTCTCATAATAGAGTCTCCAGTAATCATACAGTAAGTGTCACCACAGTCCTCCAGATGAATGTTGTTTATTCCTCTCATCAAAAGGTATTTCTAAACTTGTAGGGGTCTGGTATATTCCATTCACCAGTAGATGGCACCCTCAGCTTAGGTTTCAGCATTGTTTCAAGTCTTGTAGATTTAATTAATCAAAGCTTAATTTAATTTATGGAAGCAAAGTCAGCTATTCAAATTGATTCAAATAAATAGTCCAACATTTTATAATGCCGTTCCAAAACAAGCTGGTTCTTAAAGAGCCATATGTAACAAATGCCTGCCCAATTTAAAAGTCCAATTTGCTGTGTTTTAAAAGGTCTTTAGCTTTTCTCCCCTTAGTTCCTTTTTTTTTTTCTTTCGGGTCTAGGATTTTACTCTCTATGGTAGTTCGCTGCTTTAAAAAATAGTTCTAAGAGTCACTTTTCCTGGATTTTCCTCTTTGTTTTTTTCTTTAAAGTTAGGGTCTAAATAAAAATGAATCTTCTCACCCAGCTCCAATCACTGTTCATCTGCACCACTCCTGCACATTTCTTTGTTGCCTCAGCTGTCCCAGCTTCATGGGAGCCATGATGGCTGCCTCTTCTCATCGAGGGAGAGGGAAAAAGCCCTCAGTCCAGCAGGAGAGTTGCTGCTCTCCCCAAACTATAGGGTGCCCCTCTTCACCACCCCTACAGGGTGGCTTTACCTCCTTTCGGAGCCCTTCAACAGGGAGAACTCGCCGTGGGAGCGCGGAGACCTGCTCCTCATGTCCGACAGCGCTGCGACATCATCCGGAAGTTGTCCCCATTATTTCTCTTTTTGAGTCTTGTAAAAAATTGAGTTAAAATGTGAAAAGATATTTCCAGAGCACTTATCTTGAAAACATTAATATAATGCAGATTTATAGAAATTTTAAAGGTGAATATTTTTTTAAACAAACACCCCAAAGTAATTGAGAACTACCCCACCTGAATCTAATTGCCATCAAAAGACACTTCCCATGTTTTAATTTTATTTTGCATTTGGGACTGCAAGGATTAAAATCATAGCGATTAACATTTTTAGAGAAGCAGCTCACTTTACAATTCTATCGGCAGTTACACGGCCTGAAGAAATATAAATCAATCAGACATATTTGAATATCAGATCAAGACACACGTTCTCCATTGCTATGCAAGAAGATCCTTGCCAAAATGAAACCAATCAGCTCTTCATTTTAATTCATCTGAAATTCATTTAATGCTAACATTACATAGGCTGGTTCTTAAAGAGCCATATGTAACAAATTTCATATAGTTTACAATAAATATCAATTCTACAAAAGATACAGAAATACAGATTTGGCAATGCATGTGTTTGCTGGTGTTCTGTGGATTCTGTAAAAACCAATGAAAAAACAAAAACAATATTTTTTCCACAAATATTTTGAGCACTATATGACTGGGTATAATTTTTGTTGATCAGAGTCCTGATGGTGCATCAGTGTATAAAAGGCAACAGAGATAGCCTGTGGGATACTGCTATACATTTTGGGAAGTGGCCCAGAAAGACCTCTTTGAAAAAGACAGAGATAATCGCCAGAATAATGTGATGTCCAGATGATTTAATGAGGGATTCTCTAAGAAATCCAAGAAATGGAGTAGTATTAGGGATGAGTTTCAAGGCAAGGTACACCAACTGATCATAGTGTCTTCAATTGCATATCTCATGATTCAGACATGTTAAGCAACTGTTTTAAATAATACATGAATACTGAATAGTGTTTTTTTTCTTGGAATACTTTAAGGAAATTTCACTGATCAAATTCTATTTTTACAGGCTTTTTAATCTTTTAAATTAAGAAAAGCCCTCACTGCTAATTCCATCCAGTGCACACATCCAATTTCTTTCGATTGAGGTCCCTATTTTTGTTGACAACATCTAATGCAGGGGTGTCAAACTCGCGGTCTGTGGCCTGGATGCATCACATGCTGGTCACGCCCACTGCTCACTCCCAGTTTAGCGGAGGGGAAAAAATCATGATATGTCACATGACGACAATATGATGCCACAAGTTTGACACCCCTGATCTAGTGTAAGCATGTAGCATTAGAAATATTTGTGCCAGCAGTATAATCAAATGCTGGGATACATTTTTGAGTGTCGACATGACAGATGTAAAGAATAGGACTTTGGATTTTGAGGTCCATCAATTGAAGGATTAAGTAACTTGATTATAATTAGTGTGAGCAAGATAACAATGGAGCTTTGCTTTAAAATATACAATATTGTCTTTTTCAGTTCAGTCTTATTATTTGTACAAAGTTATATTTCAGCAGGGGTATGAATATTTGGTAGTTTTTGAAATCTAAATATGAAAATTTGGGGATATTTTTAATGATATATTTGGAAATGTGCTAGAGAATGATTCATCAATGTTTTTACATGCTGAACTCAAAACATTTATGTTCTCTACCTTGTGTTTAAAAGTAAACTATCAAATTACCTTGATAAACATTAATTGTATTGATCACATTTAGTTTTTCCCTATTGTGGGTTCTGTATAATGCAACTATCAATATTGTTTTGGTTTTTGAAATTAATTGCAATGAAACAAGAAGTGTTTTTATACTATGGATAATTTTTCAAACTGCATTTGTTCTGATTATTGATAATATTCAAGGGCAAAGAAATAAAGTTTATTATTTTTTTATTGGCTAAGGAAAACTACACATTAATTGAACAGAAGTAGGTTGATAGACAATTTTCTAAGTGTTTATTTCCTTAAATAAAAATGATAGGGATATCAAATTTTGAAACTCCTTACAAAATGCCTTTTAAAGACCATCAGAAGCACTTCATTACTCTGCACTTTTAAGTTAGTTTCTATTTTAAACAACAACACTTAGTTTCTTCCATAATTCCCATAAGGATAAATTAATGGAAGCAATATCAAACCCTTGGTTTTTATTAATGGGAACCAAGATGTTGTTTTAGGCACCAGATACACAAACAAAACTGTTTCTGAAAGTCTTGTCAGTTTCAAAAGAAGTTTTCTATGAAACATGAGAAGCTACTATTCTGAGTACTGTAGTAGAACTGAATAGTTATTTCTGAAAGGCACAGATTTGCTTCCTGGAATCCAGCATTGAAGTACCCAGCGAAGAAAACTGCTCAGGAAACGTGTCTCTTCTCTATGCTCCTCAAATCATTAACCGTTTTATTTATTTATTTAAATATATGGAAAAATTTGAATAGGCCACTGCAACCATAAAGGTGATCTATGGAGAATAGTTCGTGACAATTGTTTTCATTCCATGACAGTTTTGCAAAAACAAGCTAGGCCAGTTTTCCTGGTCTGACCAATTAGAAGCTTTATAAGGATCATTTTACTAAGATGTTAAAAATGTTAAAATATGTACAATAAGAAGAATCTTATGCAGAGACTTCTCTTTTTTCCTTTTTTATTTGATGTGTCACATGAACCATAAAAAATATCAAATAACTGAATAGTGGGGGGGGTTAGGTTTCAGGATTAAAGTAAAAACAAAAATAGAAAAATGCAGTTCCATCAAGCTATAATTTGTAATTACTTCTGAATCAAATAAAAGAGAGAAAGAACCATATTTATTCTCTCATAATTCTAGAAGTATCACATTATGTTATGAGCTAAAGAAATGCAAGAAAAGCCATGTTGAATCAGCTCAAGTCACCTCAACTCCAGTACAGGTAATCCTTGGCTTACAACCACAACTGAGCCCAAAATTTCTGTTGCTGAGTGAGACATTTGTTAAGTGAATTTTTAATCTATTTGTGACCTTTCTTGCCAGTTATTAAGTGAATCACTGCAGTTGTTAAGTTAGTGACAGTTGTTAGGTGAATCTGGCTTCCTCACTGACTTTGCAACCATCTGCAACCATTATAAATATGAATCAGTTGCCAAACATCTGGATTTTGATTACGTGATCAAAGGGATGTTGCAACGGTCATGTGAAAAGCAGTTATAAGTCACTTTTTTCAGTGCCGTTGTAACTTTGGTCACAAAACCATTGTAAGTCAAGAATTACCTGTATTCTATTCCTCTCTTGATCCTGAAAGCATTTAGTAGCTGTTAATACTAGTAGACAACAGTTAGGACCATTTTTCAGAAAATGGGGGTCTTGATCATAAGAGATGATGCCTTGGAAATTCAAAAAGTCCCACAGTTTTTGTTGAATATTACCTAAATCTAAATCATTATACATTAATATAGAGAAGGGGTGAGATGATGTCATTTATTACAGAGCCAATTTTTATGTTGATAACATGTTCAAATTGTAGTCAGGTTTTCAGGCCACCTTGTCAGTATTTCAGGAGTTTGGGTGGGTTTGGCTTAGTGCTAGAATTGTTTCATCAGACTGATTAAAATCATAATATACATAATATACTACCATATTTTTCACCCTAAAAGAGGGTGAAAATTTGGGTGCTTCTTATACACTGAATGTAGCCCCACCCACCTGCCCCCATCCTTTGGCCATTTTCGGGCTCCGTGGGTCACGTTTTAGACCTGTTCCAGGTTGCAGGGATTGCCACAGACCATCACCACCTTCATGCCTCACATTTTTGGCCTCTGTGCCTCACATTTTCAGCCTCCGAATGCTCCATTTCAGCCCCTTTCAAGGCTGCAGGGATCACCACAGCATATCGCCACTGATCGTCACCTCTGCGCATCGCATTTTTTGCCTCTGGACACCCCATTTTTGGCCTCTGCACATCGTGTTTTTGGGTAGTTCGAGGTGGCGGGGATTGCCACTGATCCCCGCTGCCTTGAAACGCCGAAAACGTGACACACAGAGGCCAAAATCAGGGCATGCGGAGACGAAAAATGTGATGGGTGGAGGCGACGATCAGCTGTGATGTGCTGTGGTGATCCCTGCAGCCTTGAAGGGGCTGAAATGAAGCGTTCGGAGGCTGAAAACACGAGGCACGGAGGCCAAAAATGCAAGGCACAAATGCCAAAAACATGAGGCACGAAGGCGGCAATGGTCTGTGGCAATCCCTGCAGCCTGGAACAGCTGATTGGGCATATTCCAGGAGGCCAATCCACCTGCCAATCAGCTGCTCGTGCTGAATCAGGCTGCAATAACGTGCTGAAGCTGACCAGGCCGTTTGCTATTTGCTGCAAGGACACTAGCCAGATGAATACTGATGGATGCTGGTAGGCAGAGCCAGAATTTTTTTTCTTGTTTTCCTCCCCAAAAACTAAGGTTCGTCTTATACTTCAGAGCTTCTTATACACTGAAAAATACGGTAATTCCTAATTTATTTTTCAATGTACAACGATACTCTTCTTTCTACATATTTTAATACACCAATTTTTGTCCTTCAGAGAAATAACAAATCAAATATTCAATTGTGTCTAATATCTATCTGTTCTGTGCTCAGTAAAGTGACACTCCCATCTTGAACTTGTGGAGAATATAGCATGGTATCTAGAAAAAGACTGTACCAGGGTTTCCTAACATAGATTTTCTTGCTAGCTGAATTGAAAACTTGTACTTAAAATCTCTGATCCTATGTTTTTCTAGTATTTCTCACATGATCCTCTAAGCCTTTTTGTTTAGGTGAAGGTGCAGTTTCATTGGAACATACTCTATAAATTCCAGTTTTATTATCTGTCACCATGATGAGTTATTTCATCACAGGACCATTTTATTCAGACTTATGCTGCTTTCTGTAGTGCAAACACCATCCAACAGCCATCTGGACAAAGTCTGGACCATGCATCACTGTGCAAGCTGGTCTTTTTATTATCAGAGTTGGGTTCACTTAGAAATGCTAATAAAGAAAGGTCTTTTAGTTTCTCCAGCTATGTAGAAAAAAATGCTGACTATAGTGAAGAGAAGTCTTCCTAGTATGATATCCTCAAATACTCTGATTATGGCAAGGAAGGATTATGAGAATTGAAATCCAATATATTTGAAGGGTAACAGAAGACTTACACAAAATATGGCAGTTTTCAAGAGATCAAGTTTATTAATTCAATACATGAATCTCCATATGGCTAAATATTCTGAGCTTGTATTTACTGTGCTCAAATGTTTACCTAACATTTGAAAATGTACCGCAACTTTCCACCTTCTGTTAGACACTTACAAATCTTACATTTTTCTGTAATATTATTAGCAAGTACCCCATCATAATTTCCTGTGGTTCAAGCACAAAATGGACAACCATCCAAAGGTCTTTTTATATGCTTGCATTCTGAAGGAATTTTGGGGCAAATTGAATGGCATATGATGTTCTGAAGTGATTTACATGTACACACCCTGGTACCAAAGTCAGTATACACAGATTGTTCCAAGAGAAGAATCTTATCTTTATAGCCTTGGTTAAGGCATTCATCCACTAGAAAGGTAGGACACAAACAGTGAGGGATGCAACGAGGACAGCATTCATGTTTGACAGTTACAGCTTTGTGATGTTTAGGACAAGCTAGGCAGCTTACAGCAGAACAGTCTGGTTTTATATGCCTACAGTTGATGTTTTGGAAAAAGCAGCAGCCCACCAGAAGGCAAAAGGTGAATTCAAGATTGATCATTCTATATCAAAACAAAAATATTCAGTTTATTAAGATTTTAATATGTACAGTATACTATTGATGAATCTACACTGAAATAATTTCATTACTTTATATAGCGTTTTCTCTCACTGATGTCAATATTACTTACATAGTAGGTTGCATTTAAGTCTTAATTATATAATCTTATGTTTACTCAGAAGTAAAACTAAATTATCTAAATGGGATACATTCCCATGTAAATGTACACAGCCAAGATATAGAGGGGAGAGGGCTGGCAAGCACAATTGGAATGTCGAACACATGTTCCTTTAGTCTCCCAAATAGGTTATTAATCACAACATGCCCATTCAGCTTGTACTTCCTGCACAAGTTCATTCAATTTATTTTAAACATTTTTATACAGTCTTCAGTTCAACAGTTCCAATGTGATTTACAATGATGTTTTTATCCTGCACAGGAAGAGAGGGTGGAACCATCAACGTAGTACTTTCCTCAACCTTTTTCTAGCTTGTAAGTAGAAAGAAAAGAAAAAAGTATTCATAATATTCGTTGGTATTTCTCAGTTTTTAATTTAGAATGGTAATGGAAAATTCATTCAGCCAAATCCTTAATTGTGCTAGGAAAACCAACATTACCTTGGTAAGCTTCAGGTAATTTGTCCAGTAGACTTTGTTCCACAGCAGTTTTCTTCCTGAGTAGCTGTGTAAGTCCAGCTAGAACCTCTATTTATATGGATAGCTGCTGGGAGGAGCTAAAAGATCAGAATGAAGTAATCCATGTTGATTGTGCAGGTTGCCTGCATTGCATAAAAGTAGGCAGCAGTGGCAAACACAACAGTTTTGAAGTATCTACACATAAAGCTGTTAAGATGCAGAAGTTCATTTCCTGAGATATGTCCTTTTTAAACACTCATTGGGGAAGGTGTGCAAGGAAAAGAGCCTAGGTGGCGCAGTGGTTAGAGATATGGGATTAATATACTGATGTAAGAGTATTGCTTATAAGTTGTAAACCGCCCCGAGTCTTCGGAATGGGGCGGTATATAAATGTAAAAAATAAATAAATAAATAAATAAATAAAAAACCCTTGCTTTAAGTAAAAGGACAGTTAGATACAAAACATTTTCAAGTGCTGTCAAATTAGAATACATAAAATAACTCTAGGGAAAAAGGCTTAAACATCATGTTCACGTAAACAATCCAATACAAAATATTTTTCCATTCCAGATGTCAGCAAATCCAAAAAGAACCACCCAAAATAACATGTCCCATTTTAATCTGGATCCAGTAAGCCAAACTTTGTGTTTCTAGTATTGCTCTTTAATCTATTTAGATGATTCTTGATCTTTGTTTAAAATTTCTTCACTATATTACACAGCCTTTTTTGTAATTCCAGCAAAAAAAAAAATCATTTGCTCTCTGGGATTGTCATTTTTATTTCCTTCTTAAATTTTAAAGCTGTGTGTGTGTGTGTGTGTGTGTTTGTGTGTGTGTTTGTGTAATGACAAATTCACATTCAAATTCTTATTCATATTGTTCTCAGGTGGACTTTGTTACATGTCTTTTTCTGTAACATTTTCTAGAAACAGACTGCTCCCAAGAAGACACAATACAGCTATTGATTCAAAGTCTCAGTGCAGTTCCTCCAAAATGTATCTGAACTAAGTTGCTTGTCTTGTTATGTCTCCAATATCAAAAATAGGTATTTTCCCTCACAAAAATGCATGTATTTTTTAAAATTAATTTTGAAGTCTTAATATTCAAAATCCAATGTTCTTTCAAGAAATGGCTAGACAATTACCATTTTTAGATGAACTTGTCAACAAGTTCATATTCATGGCAGGAAACCACAGTTTA
>JANHFL010003111.1:50274-60471 GCA_032468155.1 Oxyrhabdium leporinum
GGGCGGGCGGGCGGGCGGGCGGGCGGGCAGGCAGGCAGATAGGTAGGCAGGTAGGCAGGTAGGCAGGCAGGCAGACAGGCAGACAGACAGATTGATAGATTGGTAGATTGGTAGATTAGATTGATAGATTGATAGATATAAATATATAAATAAATAGCAACAGTCAGCTAATTGGGGATGTGATGAAAAGGCAGGAGAGAGTTACTTGTTTTATGTATTATTTTATTTTTACTCCTAGCAAGAGGGCACTTTTGGATTTAATGCATTTGACTTGAACAAACACTGTTCCTGCCAAGTGCAGTTAGATTCTTTCATGCTTCTACATGCAAAGAGAAAGGGGAAATCCATGTATAAAGAGTGATGGGGCAATTTGAAGAAAGGAAAGAAAGGATCCAATCCCTTTCTCAGAAGTGTGAAGTTTCAGGAAGAGGGTAGAATTCAGCACGGGGAGGATATTTAGGCACTCTTTTGGCAGGCAGTTTAATCAACACGATTCCTTTCACATTCAAATGAATTTGTCATAAAGAAATGAAAAGCCATTCTCTTACATGTAGTTCCTCACAGAGTCAGGTAAGAGGACAACACAGCGTTCACCTTCTTTTAGTTGCTTGGCAGCTTTCACAGCTGCAGACATCGCACTGCCTGCACTGCCTCCTATTATAGAAGCCAGATGGTACACACATTACTCAACAAGGAAAAGAAAACAAGGAAAAGTAATAGCAAAACATTGAACATAAAGGGAATAAAGGAATGTAAACTTGGGCCTTGTAAAGATTTTCCAAAAAAATATTAATCTTGATGCTTACTCATTCTGATGCTTGCAGTATTGCAACAAATCAAACATACTTCTTTTGAAGCCTTTAGAACCTTGTTGAAGCAATCCTGGCGGTAAACTGAATTCCATAAATGCAGCATTGCCTGTTTAACCACGTTTTTACAGCAAAAAGGCATGGTGGGTGGTACTGCATTGAGTAAGGACTTTTTCTATTCTGACATGATATTCTTATATTGATCTAAGAATCCAGCAATGAAGATTTGTGGATGCTGAATCTCCTTCCTAGCCAAAGGTATAAGCAGAAGTGTTCATATCCTAATGTTGTGGGACTCTGTTTTGGATTAGATGTGATTCCATTTAAAAACTTCCCTGAATAAGAAAATAATAAACAGTTTTCATATCTAGTAGATACTTTGATCAACAGTTTGTAGAAACAATGGGCTTTACTATAAGTTAATAGCAATAGCACTTAGACTTATATACTGCTTCATAGTGCTTTATAGTCCTCTCTAAGCAGTTTACAGCTTATTGCCCCCAACAATCTGGGCCCTCATTTTACCAACTTCAGAAGGATGGAAGACTGAGTCAACTTTGAGTTGTTCAGGATTGAACTGCTGGCAGTGAGCAGAGTTAGCCTGCAATATTGCATTCTAACCACTGTGCCACCATGGCTCAGTTAAGTTAAGGAGTTAGCCTTGTCAGAATTCACTCCTTTTCAATGTAATGTCTAAATTGTTTTTCTCTATGAGTACAAAGATAGAGGACAGACCTCCTGAGATGCAAAACATTCAATATATGAGTATAATATGAAGTAAGAGTTCAAGGTTTTAAGAGGAACTTTGCACAACCACATCATGTATGCCAGTGGCATCCATTTCTAAAGAGGAGGCTTTGTCATGTCACTCATGCCTTTATCGCCTCATGGTGGAATTTTTCCAAATCATTCAACGTGACAGTAATCATTCAAAAATTTCCACTGGTACAACGTGCAGCAGTTGCAAAAGTGATGAACACATTCATTTTGCTCACACACACCATCATTATGGGAGCTGCATTGCCTGGCAGATGAGGTCCAAAGTTTGGGTTGTCACCTATAAAATCCTGCATGGTTCTGAGCCTGGACATCTCCAAGATTGTCTGCTATGCATTGTGTTCCACTCTCCCCACCACTGCAAATAAATAATTAATACCTACATAATTATTCCATCAATATAAGAACTATGTGTTCCTTATATTTTTTAATTTGGGTTTACTTTTATGCTTAGGAGCTAAGTAATTTTTCTGATGTTTATCACTGTGCAGTACTTACCGCAAAGCAAGCCCTCCTCTTTAATTAATCTGCGAGCCATAAGGAAGGATTCTTTATCATTGCTTTTGCACCATTGATCTATTACCTACCAAGAATACAAAAGGGAAAAAAATGGATTTCAGCAATTTTCAATAATGATGGACAAATCTTTTTCACCCACATTAGCAACAATTGCATCATAGAAGGTTGCATAGTAAAAGACAAGTGACAGAATGTTTCAGAAGGTGAATTTTTTTTTGTTACAGCTGACATGAGGTTTTCGCCTGGCTTAGGATTTGGACCATTAATTCCTTGACTCTCCCTATATAGTTGGTGGTAGGAAACTCTTGGAACGACAAGATGCATCCCATAGGCAGAAATCAAATATATACAAAAAGGAGGTCATTATAATTATCTTAATTCATTTCCACATATTTATAATTTTTTAAAATTGTCTGTCAGCGTTCCATCCAATTTCCATCTGAACAACTACATGGAATTCCTTTTGTATATCTTTTTTTCTTAATATATACATGTTTCAGTTTTGGTCTAATAAAGGCAAGAAATACATATATATTTTGGTTGAAGTAGCAGCTTCCAAAAAATGAATGAATGAATGAATGAATGAATGAATGACTGTACACCCACCCCCATTTAGTGACTACCTCAATTAGTGTCCATTTACGAATATTCCAGTAATAAAGTGTTTTTAAAAAAAATATTTTCCAATCAATGTGTGCCTGACAACAACATATGTTGGAATTAAAGTAATACTGGTATAGCTGTATGAGAGAACTTTATCCAAATGAGATGGAAGCAAAAAGTGATTTTCACGGTATGTCAGTCACCTGTTTGCTTAGCAACCATTTCATTTAATGACTTGGTCGTTGGAACGTTACCATTAAATAAGAGAAGGAGTATGTATATGTTTGAGAATATACAGTACATTTATATATTTAATATAGATCTGTAGATTGGTCCCGTGCAGATGTATAAATATATCAACATCAGTAAATGATTTTAAATGAATCCAATGTGGATCCTGAAACTGCTTATTCTTAGCATCACACACTTCATTCCTATGTCTGGTGACATTTATCACATTGGGACTTACGGATCTATCAAGGACAGTTGGGATAAAATCGTGACCAATCCCTTCCACTTCCATTGTTGTATCCTTGGCTGAGATTGTATTTAATGAGCTGGGCAAAGCAACAATGGAGCCTTCGGGATCTACTCCAACAATCTGTGAAGGAAGATAAACTGTTTAATGCCATTCATTTCTTCAGTCAATTATTTTTTATAATAATGTAGAAGTGGTAAGAAGTTAAGGGAGTTTTTACAGGGATAACTTTCATTGGAGGTAAATCACTAGCGTCTTATGAAGCCTATACAGATAGTCCTCAGCTTACGATCACAAACTGAACTGAAAAATTTCTGCTGCTAAGCAAGATAGTTGTTCAGTGAATTTGCCCCATTTTACAACCTTCCTTGCCATAGTTAAACGAATCAATACAGTTATGTTTGTAACACAGTTGTTAAGTGACTCTGGCTACCCCACTGACTTGCTTGTCAGAAGGGCACACCTTGACATAGCTCACCTATATTAGCGATGGCCCACCTGGCATATGACAGCCATTAGGAAGCTAACCACTATTATCATTCCCAGAAATATCCCAGAAAATGCACCACCAGAATTTCAAAAATAGAGCAGCTCCTAAGGCTAGGTTGGGGACTGACTCTTAAGGAACTGAATAGCTGATCCAGGTTGAAATAGCTAAGCCAGATCACATACTTTGCATGCAGGGCATTTCTCCTTCAACTTTCTGGCAACACCTGTGATAGTACCACCTGTGCCAGCTCCAGCCACAAACATATCAATTTTTCCTGTATTTAAGAAAAATAAAACAATCAAATAAAAAGCATGTAAGTACAGTATATTGCAAGAGTTGACACTAATATATAAATTCAATCATTTAACCATTATTAGCTATATATGATTTACTCCAATATTCACTTGCATCTATTTTTAATGACCTGCATCTATTTTTTATATCCAGCAGGTAGCAGCACTTGGCTGACTTTTGCTGATCTTGAAAAGTATCTCTGCCACTCTGAGTAGTTTATTTTGTGAGATGGACAACTATATAAATTTAAAATAAATAAATAAATCTGTTTAATACCATATGAAGATAAAAGGTCACCAGAATCCTGGACTAAAAGCAGGCTGGGAAGCAAACAAGAACAACAAGCTACAGTAATATCACAGAAGAATACAATGGGAGGTCACTTTCATATTATTGCCAAAGATAATTATACTGTGGTACTTTGGTACTCAACTGCTTTGAAACTCATTGACTCAATGCATTTTGACACAAAACATTTGTCCCGGTATTCATCATTTATTTGATACTCAATGCACAACCTATAACTTGTTGATGTCTGCTGCCTTGTGAGTCACTACTTATTCCTTATAGGAAAAATGTGTTTGGTACTCATTGTTTTTGGTACTCATCACATCTCTCAAAACCAGTTAAGGATGAGTACCAAGATACCACTGTCTATGAGAATGTCTGTGTAATCATGCTGAGATCAAGCTTAACTTGACGGAAGCTTTACATTTCATTGCCTTTCAGCCAAATCTTCTACAGCAGTCAGAATATTCTGCTGCTTCACACAATGACAGTACAGTGATTCTTAATATATTTTGGGAACAACTTCTTTTTAACAATGTATGTTTACATTGTCTATTAGCAGGTAATAGAGGAGGGTTAATGTTTTACTATTTATTTATTCCAAAAATAATTATTTAATTATTACTTGGAATAATGTGGGCTTCAAACTTCAGAGTAAGAGGGTAATGAGTGCAGAGACACATGTGGAAGTACATCCCTCATACATTTTATTGTAATAATTATAAACTGTAGCTTGTACTAATGGTTACCACGTTCATATCCAAGTGAAATCCTGATATGGCAGAAG
The DNA here is from genome assembly GCA_032468155.1 of Oxyrhabdium leporinum. NCBI lineage: Eukaryota > Metazoa > Chordata > Lepidosauria > Squamata > Cyclocoridae > Oxyrhabdium > Oxyrhabdium leporinum. The sequence goes on from JANHFL010003111.1 coordinate 55,320, forward strand.
AAAATCAGAAGTGAGAAATGGCAACTCACAATCAAGATTTCTAATAAATTGAGTAGAATATGTTTTCATTTTATTTAAAGGAAATGTGCATATTATATTGATCAAAGGATTATTAATCATACCATCACACTGCTCCAAGAGCTCTTCAGCTGTGGTATCATAGTGCGCCAATGGGTTACTTGGATTTCGATACTATAATGGGAAAGGAACAGATACAAAAGAAAAACATCTGATGCTTAAATTGGTGGAATCAATTGTAGGTTTGTAGATGATAGACTGTACATATATATGACGTCATATACCTCTAAAAGTATCGCAATAGAGAAGCATTGTTATTATGCAAGTATTCTTTCTTTATAAATAAATAAAAATTTATCTATGAAGTATTGTTTACTTGCAACTGAAGATATATTGAATGGTTACCCAGGCTCTAGTGAAATACAGTGAGAAAAACAATGTGTTACATGTAATGTTGCCTTTGAAAATAATGTGAAAAATCGTTCAGCTGAGACTCAGCAGGTATTAGTTAGAGTAATGATGGTATATTTTAGTATTTATTGCCTGCTACATAAGTGTAATAAAATACCTAAAATAGCGGCTGAAGACCAAAAAGCAACATTGCCCACCCTATCAACTCAGCCAAGAAACCAGCATGCCATCTGGTTCCTCTTTTTCTGAAATGGTCACCTACCAGCACATAATCAACTGCAGCTTTCTTTCCAAACTCATTATCATAAAAAAGTTCCAGTTTAAATAATTGTTTCATCTTCTTGTTCTTTTACTTCTTAAAACTCTATTTTGTGCTAAACAGTATATACATTTAGTAAATTTTATGAACTTTGGGGTAAATATGATGACACACCACCCCTTGCTTCCTAGTAATCTGATGGAGAATATCTAAATGGTTTGCTCACACAGCATGAAAGATCCCTCTCTTCCTCCCTCCTATTAATAGATACACTTTTCTGTGTTGGCAGTACATGGCACAGGATAAGTAAGTTGGCCATGCAGTAGACATTTCTTTAAAGCAGGGCTCTCCAACCTTGGCAACTTTAAGATTTGTGGACTTCAATGCCCAGAATTCTTCAGTCAGCCATGCTGATATTGGAAACCCCTGCTTTAAACCACTCAGATGTTACAGAGGAGACTGGAAAATTATCACTTTCCTCTGTACCTCCTTCCTTCCAGATGAAAAAAGTAATTAGAAATCAATGTTTGTGTACTTAGGGTTGGGGCCACTGCAGGTCTGTTTGGTGTTGAAGGTTAGAAAGTTTGCAGTTGTGCCCTAATGTTATGCTCAGAATCTCTTATGCCCCTTCTTCCCTCCTTTCATAAGACCTCTGGAGAAGGTTAGCTTTTTTCAAATTAATACTATACAGATAGTTTTGCATCCCAGGTTGAGTAAAGCAACTGGATGGAAAATAATTCAGAATATATTGATCAATTCTAAAGTAGGAATCTATACCTGATCCAAAATATGTGAATTTGGAATTTCATTTTTCAGTTTCCAAGCAACACGGACATTGGATTCTGGATCATCAAACTTGGTGCAGGGAGTTCTTATTATTTCAGTCCCAAGTGCTCTCAGAACATCTACCTAGAAGGATGATGTAGACACCAGAAATTAAATTATTTGCACTGTATTGGTTAATATAAATTGAGATAAATATATAAATGCTTTATATAAATAAATGAAGTAGTCCATCTCACAAAATATTTATTTATTCAATTTTGATACTATCCAAATCCAACTGACTCCTGGTGGCTCAGAAAAAATAAAATAAAAAGTAAATTAAAAACAAATGGAACACACAGTATCATTTAATAATACTACTGGCTTAGCTGTGGTCATTAAAAACCAGAAAATTAACCTTTTTGCTGGTTTATTGTTTATTTGATCTGAATTAAGACTCACTAGACTTGGTGGGGTATTTCCCAGGGAAGACTGTACAGGAAAACAGTTGCAGATCTGTCCACACAAAGGAATATGTACATAGTTTTGCTTCCAGGATTGATTTTAAAAAAAACACACTAATATGCACATTATATTGCTGATAGTGTAAAATTGTGAGCTCTGAGGAGCACAAAAGGTTGTCTGATATATACGCCATGCACATGCATAACTAAGTTGACAATTCTTCTTTCCCAACAGTTGGGACAAAACTAAGCACATTACTAAAATTAAGACCTTATCATTTATTGTCACTGTTTCTAATCAGATACCTTTTACATGTTTTAAGACAAACCCCATAACTCCTATCAAACTATTACTTACCTCTACTCATTCATTTATGGATTCTTATCAGCTATACAAATGATCCCCAACTAATAGGTATTTTCAAACCACATTATTTCCATTTCCCAATCTCTGACAAAGCAATCTGAAGTTAACCTGTGACCTTTACATCTGCTGCGTTTGGAATTCTGAAGACACGCAGGCAACACCATAAGCCAATCAATGCTCATTTCCAGGGCAGAGTTAATCAACCACGTATGATCTAACTTCTTTGAGTTCCCTTCACCTCTCCTCATTCCCCATGGAAATAAAGAAATAAAGAAAATAAATTGCTCTTATGTAATTGCTGTAGCTTCCCACAAGAAGAATGATGAAAATTCTGTGTTCTGTGGGGTTAACAGATTATCCCCACTTCACAAACTCAGTTGCCCAGGAGACAGTCTTTGTGCTAATGGGAGGAAAGTGAAAAAAAGGAAAAATGAGTAGACCATGTTTATGTTTCTGCTGAGCCACCAAGTTTTCTCACCTTTTCCATGCTCATTTTCTCTGGCATGACAATGACACAGCGATAACCCTTCATTGCAGCTACGAGAGCCAGTCCAATTCCTGGTGGTGAAAAGAATAAGAAATAAGGCAAGTAGAGCTACAAGTTAATTAAAACTCCATGTGCTCTCTCTCTTCCATTTTCCAAATGGAGCAGCTCTCCAATTTTCACTTTAAAGAAATGGGGGAGAATGAATGTTCCTGCATATTCAATTGAAGATAATGGAATAGCAGAATAACAGAGTTGGAAGGGACTTTGGAGGTCTTCTAGTCCAACCCGCTTCTCAAACAGGAAACTCTATACCCTTTTGGATGGTCGTCCAATCTCATCTTAAAAACCTCCAGATCTCTTCTTAAAAATCTCCAGATCTTTTAATATTTTTAGATAAAAATGAGTAGCAATATCATTTGGACTTATATACTGCTTCACAGTGTTGTACAGCCCTCTCTAAGTGGTTTACAGAGTCAGAATCTGGGTCCTCATTTTACTGACCTCAGAAGGATGGAAAGCTGAGGTTGTATATGAGATATTGTAATGAATAAAGCAATTTATCTACTGATAAATACACTAGGTTCTCATGCAAAGGAGATTGGAATAGCTTGCAATAGCTGTCATAATAATCTTCCTGAGTCCTAGCTTAAAATGATGGAAAGATCTGTCACACTGAGTTTTCTAAAAGGATGTGGCATCCTTTCTTCAACTGTTTTTCCCATATATGCTAAAATAAAAAGAATAAAGAAGAAGATTGGTTGGGTTTCCTGCAGGATAGAAAACACACTGTACTAATTTGTTTAAAAATATGTGGCAAAGCAGGAAGAAATACTGAAGATTAAGAAGGGATGGGTGATGAAAAATGTGGACCAAATACAAGAGAAAGTAACCAGTACAAGAAAAGCACATTGAAGCAGCACTTTATAGAAAGAATGAATGAGGATCAAATTACAAAATAAAATATATGAAGGAAGAGTGATCAGGTCAAGAATAAAAGAAAGACAGGGAAAGCCATGGCTGACTGAAGCTAATGAGATTCTCAAAAAGTTCAAAGTAAAAAAGGAAGTGTATGAATTGGAGTTTGGGTGGTTTCAAGGATAGAAATTTATGGAAATTTATAGTGAACAGTATTACTTTTTTCTGCACTTTCTATCATGTTAACTTTCCCTAAAAGGGAACTGTACAATAAGTATATATGTACATATGTAAGCTGTTGCATTTGATCTAAATCAGCTCCTCAGCCTTGGGCACTTTAGATATGTTAGCACTGTAACTCCCAAAACTGCCAAGCAATATTATGAATCCTAAATATCTGAAAAATGCCAAGCTCTGGAATGGATAGGAACTTTTTTTTGACATTGAGGCTAGTTTTTTAAAAAAAATATTTTACCTTATTCATGTTTTATACCTGTATTTCCTGATGTAGGTTCAATGAGCGTATCTCCTGGTTTTATGATACCAGCTTTTTCTGCATCCTCTATCATCCTTAAAGTGATTCGATCTTTTACACTTCCTCCAGCATTGAAGTATTCACACTTGGCCACTGGAATTTCAGAACAAGAACAAATTTTAATTTGGAGTTAAAATCTCTGTTATTCTTGCCAAAATTCCCAAAAAACAATTCTAATATTGGGGAAATGATTTTAAAGATAGAAACATAGTCTCTTTTAACCATTCATACCACTGAAATTATATTTCACTATTTTGTATATTAGACATTTAGCATATTGGTCTTGGTTTAAGTGGGTGGGTTCATCAGGTTGTGCAGTTTTTATATTGGGTTGGTGTTTACTGGGAAGTAGGTTTCTTTATCCTCCAGTAATAATCTCACAGCACATGGACAGACTCAACATACTTTGAACTGGGGAACTATGAACATCCTAGACCAAGTTAAATCCCAAAATGCTAGGAAAAAACTGGAATCTTGGCATTCAGACAAATCAGCCATCAATACTCACATAGAGATAAATCACAATTACACACCATTCAAAAGAGATAATTTTAAAAGCCAAGAAAGGAAAAAAGAGATCAGAACAATCATTTCCAGCAGCCAAAACCAAGATAAGCATCGATTAACATCAGACAAACAATGAAGCAGAAAACAATACAAGCTCAGAGAATGAACTTCAACCCTCACAATACCCTAATCTCAGGGGTGGGCTTCAAATTTCTTAGCAAAGGGTTCTCTGCCCTAATGACTGGCTGGGTGGGCATGGTTGAGTGGGCGTGTGACTGTGGGCGTGGCTAGGTGGGCATGTGGCTGGGTGGGCATGACTGGTTGGGTGTGTGACTGGGTGGGTGTGACTGGTTGGTCATGTGACTGGGTGGGCATGGCCAACTCAACCTCACTTCTTTTGCCCTAATTACTTGAATAGTAAAAT
>JANHFL010003111.1:65393-89681 GCA_032468155.1 Oxyrhabdium leporinum
CCCTCACCATGGTGCAGGAGGCTGGCTAGGCCATGCCCACCATGCCCACGCCCACCCAGCAACCGGGCAGCAAACCCTTTGTTGCGTTTTTTGAAGCCCACCCCTGACCTGAGGTATTGTACAGTCTCTCAAAGCAGTGCAATGGGTCTATAGTCACTCAGGCTGTTTATGGCTGCTTTTTTTGGAGCTGGGATAATTGTGGCTGCTTTCAAGCATGATGGGACTCTAGCCAGTTGCAGGGAGATGTTAAAAATCCTTGTCAGGACCCGTTAATTGGTTAGCGAAGGTTTTTACCACTTTCCCCAGCACCTCATCTGGAACTGCAGCATAAGCTCACAGTATACTTATAAACAGCCAGTAATAGGTCATAGACCATAATCATAGTTAAAATTATTAATCATAAGTTACAAGCAACAATTGATAAATCATAAGAAACCAATAGGAGAAGATAGCAGGAAAGAGGAGAAGATGAGAAAAGATGAGAGAGAGTGTTGTGGGAATTAAGTGTTCAGCTGAGTGATGGCACAGGGGAAAACATTATCATTATGTCTAGTTGTTTTGGTATGCAATGCTTTATAGTGGCATCCTGAGGGAAGAAGTTGAAATAGATTATGTTCAGGATGTGAAGGGTTTAGTCTAGTCTACTAAATTAATGTGATCTTCCATGGCAGAGAGTGTGGTTACCTGATTGACTGCCTGAGTAAGAGGTGTGAACTCCTAGCTTGTCAGCCTTGCAAGATAGTTCAGACAGGACACACAACCAGATGAACTAATTCTACTTTATTGTAAAATTACAAGTCTGAATTTATCCCCTTTCACCTTTATAGCCTAGGAAACTAGGGAACGTCCCTTCTGAGATGTTTGCCATGGCCACTTTCTTTCTGTGACTCATCTGCCTCTTATATAACCATGCACTGGATCTTTCTCCAGTCTCCCAAGGTCATTCCCACATACAATTACATAATTGGACTATGGAAACATTAATGGCCTATTTTAAAAACTGTGGTCTTTAGATTTTTATTTCCTACTTTTACTTCATGAACCCCTTCTTTGGCTTTACCAAGTTTCTAAACTGTAGTACTGGCTGACACGTCAATCCGGTGCAACTACTCTTGGCTAGGGTTACCAGACATCTGGCAAAAGAAGGGTATGCCCTACTGTTTGTCCTCCCATCTTCCATCCAACAGGCATAGCCTTAGAATCAAATATTGTCTGGCTTTTGAGTGTCTTGGTTTTTGGGGAGGACTGTTTTCACAAACTTTCACAAAGTTTCATTCACTTTCACGTATTGTAAATTGTCTGCTACTTTCTTTACCCTTTCAGTCAATAACTACTCTTTTTTAAAAAAAGAAATAATTTAAAAACTAATACAAAATAGGAGTAAGAGGAGAAAAAGAAAGAAAAGTGAAAGTTAGAAGTGCAAGGAAGGAAAAAAGTAAGAGAAAAATAGAAAGAAAAAAAGCTTCCGATCCTTTTTATAGCAGTTATAAGTGCAGTTATAAATTATATTTACTCCACAGTTGCAACACAACTCTTTCTTTAATCTATCTTATCTAATCATCAAAACCATAAATCATAAGTTCATTTTTTTCTTTTATGTAAAAAGGCCATGCCAGCAATAAATATTTAATTCATCTGATTCCAGCAATTGATTTCAATCCAGTCTTCAAACCTATGATCACTTTAGTCTAGAGATCACATGATCTGTCACACATTTCTATGATGAAATTTGAAAGGGTTGCCTTTGCTGATTCTATATGATTCTATGTTCTTGAAAATAAATATTTTTTGGAAAAATATTAAGATTGAAAAACTAATTTTTCTGATGCTACAAAAAGTAATTTCATACACATGGAATGTATTTTAATTTGTCAGTTTTTATGCCATATTTTTGTTGCAGCAGTCATGAAAGTTAAAACAGTTAATGTGTTCTCTGTCGTCCGTCCCCCCCCTCCATTTGTCCTTGTTTCCAATTATTACTGTCCTTCTTTGTCTGTTCAAATATTTGGTGTTTGGAGCACTCTGCATTTATAGGAAGTGGTAAAAGGAATTATTATATTTTAAGGGGAAAATTGAGAGGGAGTTTTGTATATAAACAAAGATGCAGGTAAAGCAGGGCAATTTGTAGCACATGTATAAATTAAAATCCACTCCATCTGGATTATAAAAGAACAAGACTTCCCAAAGGAACAAGCTCAGATCAATACTCAAGAGCATTTTATTTTTATTCTGCCTGCTACTATTGAATCAATATAACCAAACACACTCCAGAAGCTAATGAGCACCACTAATATTCATGGATTTCAAAACAGTGATTCTTATGATACCATATATAGTCTTTGTCACACTCTTTGTAGTAGAAGAAAGCTTGCATAAGTATCAACTGAATGTCATGCTAATAGAGAACACTATACCTCTTCTCATTTCAGGTGGTAGGGAGCTGCAATTTGTTACTGGCAGTTTGATTTAGGCACAAGCTAGAAAGCTGTAGTTGAGTTCTAGTCCCATTTTAGGGATGAAAACCAGCTGATGATTGGGTCCATCATTCTCTTTCATCTTATAAAGTTGTTGCTGTGAGGAAAATAGGAAGAGGAAGGTTTATTGGATAGAGTTGTTTATAAAAATAATAATGGTGGGATATAAATGGATTTATCAAACCTGTGACTTGTAAATAATCTTACAAGTGAGTACATCTGCAAGGAAATAACCTCTCTGCTCTGTGATATTTTTGTGACTGCAAATAATGTATGAATATATTCAAAATATGTCATTATGTCATTTCCTGGCAAAAGGGCATGTCTGCTTTCAAAATCAGATCTGAACAAAGTAGCTAAATGCCTGAGGCTGCCTGTAGCAAAAGAGCAAGCGAGCAATGCATCATTACACCGAGCTGCTTACTTCAGATATTGGTAATAGGAAAATATAGTGATGACAACTTCATTTCTATCTGCAGGATCTGGAAGTCATATCATATTAATAAGAATACTTTACTGTATTATTATTAATATGCTATTATCAATTCCAGATCCTGCAGCCAGTGAATCTGCAGTATAATTGCACACCATTTCATACTACAAAGACTTTATTCCTAAATCCTGGAACATAGGATTTACAGAAAGTAAGGGAAATTTTGACAATCCCAACTGTAACTCAATAGAAGACCTTTAACCCCTTCCCACCATCTTTCCTCCCATATATTGTCAAACTCAAAGCAACTGTATCAAATTCAGTCATAAAATTCAATGAAATCATAATGAATGTAAAAATCATAAAGCCCTTTCATAAAACCCAGACTGGTGATAGTCATGTTAAAACTAGCTTTGTTTCACTCTGTCAATTTGCTTTTTTCATTGGCTGCCAAGAAAGGCAAATAGATATTAAAGGGCATTTTAAATCTAAAACATCTATCCCAGCCTCAGAGGCAGTTCATGCCAACTCAAGAACTATAATTGTGCAAATAGTGCACAATTATATTATAAATATTATATTATAAAACTATTATCTTTTGGGTACACATTCAATTTTATGATATGCAATGAAAACAGTACTGATCTGGTGGCAAGGGAGGAAGACAGAAGATCAGAAAAATAAAAAATTGCTACACATTCTGCCATTGCCCTCTGGATACTGGGCTGAACTTTAGCCATTCCTTGAGATGTCTTGAGTAGTGTACTCATTTAGAGACATAATCCTCATTTCAGTGCCTAGTCACAACAGCCAGTTTGGTGTAGTGGTTCAGGCATCAGGCTAGAAATCAGGATAGCATGAATTCTAGTCCCATCTTTGGCACAAAGTCAATTGGGTAACTCTGAGCCAGTCACTTTCTCAGCCCTAGGAAGGAGGCAATAGCAAACCTCTTCTGAAAAATCTCACCAAGAAAATTGCAGGAACTAATCCAGACAGCTGGATTACAGGCAAAAGTCTCAAAAGTGAAATACTTATTCTATGTGATCATGCACTTTTAGTTGCCTATCCAGTTGTTCAAGGCATTAAGGCACATTCTAAATTTCAAAGCTTCTATAAGGTGCATATTTCCAAGTAAACAAGAAGGCAAAAGTTTACTTTCCAAATAAATATAAGACAACCCATATATAAGCTATTTCTGAACAAGATATTTTTTAAAAAAGTGTTCCTGAACAGAAATCATGACTATAATTGCAATTAAATGATGGGATTCCAACTGGATAATTCCTCATGAGTTCTCCATTATTTCTCTTCCCAAGCAGCTGAAGGCTGATGATCTGCAGGGCTAATCCAAGATATTTTGCTACCTGGGCAAAGGCCAAGGTGGTACTGAAGGCATCTGAAGTTTACTTCAATATTGATGAAGTTGAATAATCTTAATTACTTCAAATGAAGGGAGACTCACCAAGGAATGAAAGCTGGGTTGTGCTACAGAGTTCTGTTCAACATCTCACCCAAGATCTACAAACAGCTCTATCCACAGTACAGATGTCATTCTGACTTTTGTTTCCCCAAAATGGCACAATGATTTTCTTCACAAATTTCCAGTGTGGAATAGTAATATAGGAATCTGTGTATTTTGATGTTTGCTGCAAAACTGATTGGTTTTAAGCCTAGTTATAAGTTTTCCTGATGATGTGACAAAAAGTTGTAATGTTTTTGAGCTCTGGTTCGCTAGCTAACCTAGTTACTGAAAAGTAAAGACAGAAATAAAGATTCTCTTTATTGTAATTTTATGCTGTGCTACATTTTTATGACCTTGAGGGGTATTTATTACTTTTTATGAAAGTAATGCACTGAAGTCCTTTATCATTCAAGTTCTGAATGGAACATGCTGAGCTCAGCTTAGCCAGTGTTTTGTGTACTTGCACTAGGGGTGAAAGAGGGCATTCTGAATCAATGGTGCTATTTGCATCTGCTTCTTGGGACACAAAAAGTCACCTACTGGCTCCTTCTCCAAGACCTTCCAGAACTATCAGATGCAGAAGGGAATCCAAGGAAGAACTAGCATTTCTTCCATTATCAGAAAGACCATCATTTCTCCCTTCCCTCCCCATTTGTTTTTAATTGTCATACTAAGCCTTGCCAGCTAATGAACTGATATAATTCCTGGCATTCTAAACCATAGTATTCAAAGTATTCATAGTACCCAATTACAACAGCACTGTCATATAAAAGGATATTTACCCATGTAGTATGGCTGTATTAATTACTATTATCCTTCTCATCTTTACTACTACTTTCTCCTATTGGTATCTTGTTACTTTGTTGTTTCTATTTACAGAGAACTTATGCACTGGAGACAAACTCCTATTCTTTATTCCCCATTCCACTCCATTCCATTCTATGAATGAGGGCTTTGAATTTGGCAGCCTCTCCAGACATGACTCCTCCTTTTTGCCCTTTCTGAGGTCAAATTCTCCACTCAAAAGATGGGCATCTCTGCTACCAGAAAAAGAAATCTATCAGATACTTTCTGGTCCTTAAGGAAACTCCCACAATTTATGTAATTTCAGCATTTTTTGTGCCTTAGCACAAAACAAACATGTGCTTTTGAACACATTGGAATTAAAACAGGCAAACAAACCGACATTGATGTTTTCTCTAAAGTGTGCAGACAATTGGATTTTACAAAACGAAAAATAAATATGAGCCAGACTGTGATGTTGACTGTAACTATAGAGATACCAACTATGACACCCTAACCCTAACCCTTGTAAAGTTGAAAGAGGAGATAAAAGAAGATGAACAATTCTATAAAACAAGATGTAAAACTAACTAATGACAAAGTAGAAATTTTGGAGAGTAAGACAGAAGTCTCCCTGACACAGTGCTTCTCTGGCTGCACATTCCATCACATCTTTTGGATTGTGTTGGGGGGAATATAGATGCAAAAATTGATAAATTATGCTGAATAAATACAAGATTTGTTAGAATATTAAATATTCCAAAAGATGTCTTGGTGCACTTTGTCAGGAAGACAGGGGATAAAGTTTTGCAGCAGCATTTTAAGACAAGACTGAAGATCAATAATATAGATAGAATTGTTCTTAGATTCATATTAGTATATTGCAAAAAAGAGAATTTTTTTTGACTGCAAGGTTAAAGCAAAAAAAATAAATCCCACTTCAAATGGGAAGATGTGATTTTTACTTTACTTTTTCACTTTTAAATAGCAGAGGTTTCAATTGAATTTTGCCTAGAAGTTGAGGGAATTTCTATATAAATATATATCACTATGTTATAATCTCAAAGAATTTGAGAAGAAAATGATTTACCATTGCTATATACCACTAGAAAAATGGTTCAGAATATATAAAGGCATTTCAAATTCATGCTGAAAATGTGAACAAGAAAGAACATTTATTTTGTTTTGTGGACATGTAAAAAAGCTAAACTTTTGGTTCAATTACATACAGATTCAGAGGATTTTAAACAATTAAGATCAAAGGTTTATCTTTAGGACTGATAGACAAATAGCTGGAAAAAATCATGGGACTTCATAACTGCAATAAGATAGTTGTATATGAAAGATTGGCTTCTTTGATCAGAGAAAAAACAATATCTACAATATCTATGTTTATTACTGATTGGAAACCCCTCATGAATTTTGTTAGGAAAAAAAATGAACTTATACTTTTCATGAGTAGACTAGGTTATAGAAAGAAGAGCTATATTCTAAACAGAATAAAGCCGCTGTAAAGATTATCTTGTTTCCTATTCCCCCCCCCTTTTTGCAGTTTTAGCTTTCAAATTTTGTTCTTATTTTATATCACTATCTTCCTTTAAAACAATTTAATAGCTATTAACTAATACATACTTTTATAAACACACACAAACAAACAGACATGTCCCCCATCCCCAACACATCAGAATTATTTCTAAGACAAACTAGATAGACTCCAGCTTTACTAGCTTATCAAGACATTTATTTAATTCTTTGTAGCAAATTTGGAATAAACATGACACAGAATCTAAACTTTAAAAACAGACAGAAGACCCTTTCATGGTCCTTAAGAACAAGAAATGCTTACTGGAATGTTGAATGCTGATCAATATTTTTGAGACCGAATAGTAATTCCTCATTAACTATATTACAGTAGCCTTTTGGTGGTTTTATATCATAATCTGAATTCCATACACATGCAGGAACTTTCTGTACAAATAACTGGGTCCTTGATTTGTGTCAAGGAGATTTTTCTGGCATGAAACAAGAGACTAGAGAAAGTACAGTATTAATAGCACACTTCTTTAAAACTTCCAGTAGAGGTTAAAGTAAATCAGAAAAGAAATCCTGCATTAAAGGAGACTACCAAAAGAATCAGAAAATAGCTAAGTTTGTCTGCAGTTATTCCCTATTAAGACTATTACGACCAGCTAAACAAGTATCATTTTAAATAACATAGCATACCCATGAACAAAGCAGAGATAACAATTACTTGGCCAATGTGATGCTGGACAGTTAAAATAATGTGCAGATATAATATTTTGATTTAATATTAAATATTTTGATTTGGTCTTTGTGGAACAAATACATTAGCAGTCAAATTAGCGAACGATAGATTTAATAGAACATTAGAATATTTAACAGTAGAGAAAATACAGCGTTTTCTAATGCTGCCAGAGGTCGGGCTATGAATTGGTAGTGTTTCAAGTACACAAAATTCTCTTTGATTACACACAATGTACAGAGGAATGGAAACAGCATGTACTAGTTAAAGAATTTCCCCCCTCATTTTTTATTAACTGACAAAGCAATTTCTTACTTCCCCTCACACCCATAATTTAACCAGAATAAGGAAGGGTGTTGCTATTAAGAATTCAGAAAGTAAATAGGGGGGATAAGGGACCTTTTGTCATCTTAGTGTTGAGGGTTGGAAAAATGGGTGGAATATGGAATTCAGCAGAAACATCTGGATAAACTAGCATCTGTAAAAAGAGCTTAAAATAGTCTTAGAATGGAGATGTTTTCATACCACGTTCCCTATTGCTCATGTAATTTTATATTTCAACCCCTTGATAGATATGAAGACAATTCCTTTATGAATATTGGTTTAGGAAATGGTTGTGTTTTCTTCTGTGCACTAGAAGACAGCCAGTAGGTTTGACACTAGTCAAACTCTAATAGGATTAAAGATTAAGATATCTACCATTCTAGGCTGCAAAACAGCATAGTGTAAGAAATGGAAGACTTTCTAGACCACACCATAATGTGGAAGCAGGATTAGCACTGGACTTTGGGAACCTGTCACATAGCCATCCTATTGTGATGGCTTGATCATTCAGGCATTAGTCCTCTCCAACTCAGCTGTACCTTCACAATATAAAGCAATTCTTTACTGAAACTATTAACCCCAAAACTTCCCAGCGTCCTTATATTTCAGTGTGCTTACTACATTCCAGAAATTACAACCTTTTAAAAGCTAACAATTGTTTATAATGACTCTGATTGTATTCATTTTGTCCAAAAGGATTTTTTTAGATTGTTCTAACAAAAGAAGCAAAAAAGAAGAAGAGAGAGACTTTTTTAATGTAAAAAGCCAATGAAACGAGCCCTATTGATGTGTTTCTTGAACTTAGGTTGTGTTTCTCTTCTGTTCCTGAGCAGTCACAAAGTTCAGCAAGTCAATTGCCGTAACAACACCAAACACCATTTGCTTTTTACTAGATTCACCATCACTGTGATCTAGAAGACACAAAAGAACACAGTAAGTCTGATTTTGTGAAACTTTTTCCAATGAGCACTTTAAAACATAAAATTCCTATCTTGCACTTCCTATGTACACTTATACATGTACATAGTTATCTAACATTAGATTTTCCCAACCAGATGCCTTCCTAATATCTTAGATGAATATCTACTAGAGCTCCTAGTCAGAACATCCCGTGTACAGAAAAAAAGAAAGTGCTCCAAGATGATAGCAACTTAGGAATTGCCTTGTTTCTTTGTTCTGCTTTTGGAAACTGGGTCTATTTATGCTATTGATAGATGTCTGCTAGCATTCAGTGCAAATTTATGTGATGCCACTGGCTCAACTTATACACATTTTTTTTGAAAACAGAATGACCTTGTACTGATTTCAGTTCCATATTCTGCACAAAGTGCAATAAAGATCTTTCTGAGGATAAACTGGGAAAGGCTCCACAGAAACTGCCATCCAGAAAAGGCATTCTTTTGGGTGTAGAATTGCCAGCTTTGGCTTATTTTCTGTGGTAGCCACAGTCTTAATTTGAAAGATAAAAACCACTTTAAAATAATAAAGAACATATTGTTAACAGTTAGGTGAGAAAACTCTAAAATTTAGGATTTAAAGTGGGGGATTTTCTGTGGAGAGTTTTTTATTCTCATGTTTCTCATACCCAGCAACTTTAAGTTTTGTGGACTTCAACTGGGGAATTCTGGAAGCTGAAGTCCACCTGTCTCAAAGTTGTTGACGTTGAGAAATATTGTCTATTCTGTGAATTTGATATTTGTGACTTGTTTGTCACTGTAAAATCAGGCTCCACAAATTATGACTGAAGACTACACGTGACCTCTGATTTTCTGCATACCTTTCCAACTAGTCTCCCCTCTCCACCCCAGGTTCTGGTTTCCTGCTATTTTGAGGAGGAAGACACAGAAATATTTTAATATTAGGTTTAGAGCATAATTAAAAACAACAATAGCAAAATACAAGATTTAACACAAAACGCTGGGAAAGGGAATGCAGAAAGCCCTGGTTCCGCCTACATACATGGCAGGATATCAGTCCAATTTTCATATTGCTCCATTTATTGTAGACCTCAATCCTCCTCCCTCAAAAAATAAATATTAAGTGCAACCCTGTTAACGAAGCTGGACCTTCTGACTGAACATCTGAAGCAGTTTCAAAATCTAACAGTTGATTCAAAAGGTTTATTTTATCTAATGAAAAGATTGTGTCCTTCCATTGGACGGCAAAAACCTTTAGGAAGTGTAGGTTAAATGAACAAGGACAATGGCCCCTTACACACAAGAAGATACACAGCTAACATGTATTTTCAAAGTAGGCTTTCTACCTAACTCTGCCAAAAGGATAATAAATACATGGAGATAGATGGAGTGTCTGAATCTCAATTGATAACTGCATGAAAGCATTTTTATTTTATATAAATAAAAATTAAACATAAAATAAACTAATAATTAAATCAAGGATCAACAGTGGCAAAAAGTGCCATAATAGAGAATTTTCTGAGTTCTTAAGGACTAGCCAGTTAATTATCATACAAGCTTTTACAATGAAGTTTAAATGATAATAAATTAGTTATTCTTAAGAATTGTTATTTTCACTGCAACATTTCTAGGAAATTTCAGCAAACCATAAATAGCAAAGAAATCATTTATGTAGTTCCAGCAAATGCTATTAAATTTGAAAGACATCAATTAAATCAATTAAAGTGCAGTTATGAGTCCTTAGGAAAAATGTATTGAATAGTTAGTTATACATTAACAATGACCTTGAAGACAAAGTCACTTAGTAACTATATGGGTTACTTTGAAGAAAGAGCAGACTACTTCTAATGCTGTTGTTTCTTTATATATACATCAGTCAGAGATTCTAATCTTCCTTGTCTTGAGTTGCTCACCCATTAAGTTCTGATGCTATGGAAAATCATGGAAAGCAGCTGGAACAAATCCAGATTCATGCCAGGATTTAAATTGGGAGAGGCTTTTCATACTCCAGAACATATATATAATAGATAATTCTAGAAATTATGATAACTGTTATGAAAGATTGTATGTAAAAATCAGTGCACCATTTTCTCTAAAAGTAAATGATAGGCTGGCATAGCAGTGTAATGAGGGCAGGATTAGAATCAGTACCATTGCTCAAGTTAAAAAACACCCTTCAGTTAAAGTTTTGATTGTACCACTATTAATATAGATGTTACATTTTATAGACTACTCTTTTCAGTCCAAGCCATGATTTAAAAAAGCTCAACCCACTGGATTGGAGAAGCTGGAAGTAGCATTATTTGATAGCTATGGGTTTATTTGAATTTATTTAATGGAAAATGTTAAATCATTGTAAGGTACTAGAAATTCAATAACTTACAGTCCTAACCGTGCTAGTTAAAAAGGCAGAAACTGACTTGGAACAGCATATAAATAATAACCTTATACTCACATTGAATCTGTTCATGTACCACCAGAGCAAAATGATCTATTTCCAAAATATGAGAGAGCTTTCCTAAGTTGTCCTGCAAATGAATCTGTAACAGAAAGTTGCATGATTTTAAAAGACATTGCTATTATTTCTTACATGCCATTCATATTTAGATAAGAACTTTGATCCTCATTCTACCTAGTAGTTTTGCAACAAGACTTTTTTTTTAAAAAAGAGTATGAGTGCATGAGCTATGTTTAAAAAAATCACAGGTACTGTATGTTCATGGGGTGCTTTTTCTGTGCAAATCAGGATATACACGAATTAATACAATCAACTCTGTGGGGTTGCGATTTAAGCATTTTGTCCACTACAGACACTACACAGACCTCCACATTAACAAATTTATAGCATCAACCAACTATCATTCCAGCAATAAAATACCTATCTACATTAGTGAAGGCAGGATGAGACTATACATGGAAGTTCTTAACACTTGCACATTAAAAAGTAGAGAGATACATTTTTTTAACAAGGATGATTTTGATTTTATTTCATGTAATTTCAATTTATTATGTACAAAAATGATTGCTACTACCCTGTTTCTGCCCCTTAAATTTACATGTATTTTGCTTCTCTATATTCTCCATAGTATTGTTAATAATTTTAAAACCTCTGTCAAAAGGTATTTGTCAAAAGTGTACAGAAAGGGCATTCCAGTCACTGAAAAGTTGCTTTTATCAGGCTTTAGAAGCTGAATAGTCAACACTGTGTTCACTGCTACCACTATAACTTTTTAGTCCCCTATACTTGAAGCATGTAAACATCCTATCTGAATTTTGCTCTGAGTGAGACAAGTGTGTATAATTTCCTTAACCTGCATCAATATGTGAGATTTTCAGAAACTCTTTCTACATACCATGGAGGTTGAGGAGGAAATAGAAACAAACACATATACAGAAGGTACAATACCGTTTTGAACTGCTTGTAGATTACTTTGTTGACTTTATCCAAAGGCTGTACTTTACCAGCAAGCACTGAAGAGAGCATATTGCCAAGAGTAACCATCCCCAGAATCAGTCTACAAAAAGAACACCCCAAGCAGAGCACTGAATGAGTTGTATCAACATTTTTTTCACTTAAAAGTTTCACATCAACATTTCCACAAATTCGTATGACAGTACACTGATCTCACACTGTTTTCTTTTACCAACCTACCTCCATTTTCAGAGGGGAGGAGGGAATTTTGAAATTCCCAATTTGCTGGAGGTTGAGCCTTCCCCACCTTGATCTGCTCCACTTAAATTACTGTCCTCTAAAAAAATGTGTATTTTGAACTTTTTCGGGATAAAACTGTAGCAAACAAATGTGGCTGAGGAATTCTGGGAGTTAAAGTCCACAAGTCTTAAAGTTGCCAAGGTTGGGCATCCCTGTTTTAAACCAAAGTTTATGACTAATTAGAGTCTGCATAGCTCCTAAAACTTTGGAGTTAGCTTTTGATAATTTGAAATAGATCTGCCGGACTAGGTGAGAGTACAATGATATTTCTTTATCTGTTACATCTTCCTCATTGTTTACCATTCACTATAATTTATACTGTCTGGGTCAGACAATATAGGACTTTTTACATCTGAGCTACTGTTAGAACAGATTATATGAGAGACTTATTAAACAAACCTTGTTCATTAAACTGGGGTGAACTTTGGGAACAACCCTGCTCAGATCACAAATTGTCCTGGTCTGGTTGGTCATCCCACTGGCTTTTTATTTACCTGGCTATGCAATAAGAACTCGGTTTAATCATTTTATGGGTCATTTTTAGTTCTCTTGACAGTTCTCCCAAAAGATAATAAACCATGTCACAACTTTAAAAGCAGATTTTAAAAGCAGCAACCTTAGCTCCACTTTCCCCTTAAACTTAAGGAAGTGCCATTCTATCATGCAGTCCTTGTGACTTGACACAAATAGGGTTGGAGAATCTGTTGCTTCAGCTGATTAGCCCATTTCATTTATGCCAAGTGCCTGCATCAGGCTCTAACCTTTACCCATATCAGCTTCTTAAATTCTGCTAACTGAATGCAAGTTCAATTAGCAGAGCCGAAGGAGCAACATCTACATTTATATTGTATCCTTTTGCCATTCAATCACATTGCAGCAATTTGTACCAGAAACCCCACAGCATGACTGACATGATGTTGCTTGAAAAAATCAAATAAGACAAATAACTTCCCAACGGGAGAGAGACAGGCATTATACTCTTCAGAAAGTGGGTTTATTTGAACCAAAGGAAGAAAATATTGAAGACTGTGCATACCCAGATTCATCCACAATTGGTACTTGGTCAAATCCCTTCTCTCTGAGTATTTCAATAGTCTTTTCGCAGGTAACGCTTGGCAATACAGTTAGGGGGGCAGACAGGCATAATTCCTGAACTTTCACATGCCACCACCTAGGAAACGAGAAAATATTGTTAACAGTTCAGGCACTGAAGAACAAACTGTATTGCATTTTTGCATACTTGAGCTTTTCTGAAAAGACTATATGGTGGAATATTGTATTCAAGAGTAAATACAGCAGCTAATCCCTGACTGACTTCCAGGAAAGGTCATTTAAACTGAACGTATTCTTCAGATATCCCTTCTATTTGCATTTGTGTATACCATCACCATATCACTGAGAACTGAGCTACTGTGATCCAAACAGGAAGTTGCATAGTTTGCATAGACAGCTTATTGTTGTTGAAATTAAAGGAAGAAAGAGAGAGAAATAAAAATGATAATTTTTAAAAGATTTCCTACATTCTCAGATGTGTCCTTAGCTACAGAGGCTTGTACTGCACAATTCTTACATTTAGCAAAGCACGTTTCCTTCTTTAAATAAGGAATAAATATAAATGCTGATAAAGTTAACTTTATTTATGCATTTATTTATCAAATTTATATAGCTGCCATCTCACCAAAAGTGACTATGGGTGGTGCACAACCATAAAACAATGCAAAAAGCTGCAGATATAAAGTGTAAACATTCGATACTAACAAATACAAAAAGCCAAAGATACAAACTGTAGGTAATGAGAGGAATAAAAATGGCCATCTCAACAACAGAAGCCATCTTAGCAAGTTTCCAGCATCCTGGGAGCTCCAGACCTGATAACATTACCAGGACTTGAGGACCTTTCAGAATATCAAAAGGAACGGAGCTAATCTAACTTTGGAGGGAAGGATGTACCACAAGGTGGGTACCATGGCAGAAAAAGCATATTTCCTTGCATCAATCAAAGATAAGTTGAACCCTGGTTCAGACCAAAGACCCATCTGGTTCCCACCATTGGCATTTAGATGCTATGGGAAGTTCACAATCAAGAACTTTCATAAACAGCACTTTCCTGTTCATGCTCTCTAGCAACTGGAATGGAGACATGAATACCTTTGAACTAGCCATTAAGAATCTTCAATCTATGAATGAATTACTGGCTTGGATTTTACATCTTGTTTGAAAGGATTAACTATCAATATTTTAAAAAGACTCCTTCTGGCTTAAAAACTAACGCTTTATTAGTGTCTACTTTCTTAGACTCATGCCTTCAGTTAGCATGTACAGATTCAGGCTGAGAGAAAAGAAAAATTAAACTATACCCATATACTCGGAGAAAGCAAGAAAAAAAGCCAACAAGATGGTTCCATTAGGTTTAAAACTTGGGGAAACGTAAAGCATTTTATTAAATTATGATAGATCTTATCATCTCACCAAGGCTTCTTAATATCATCATCCTCTTCTTTCATGAATCCTCTTTGGATCATCCATTTGTCACTTAAAAACTTGGACCTAAAAATCACCAAGAAAGTAAGTCCTAAACATCAATTTAGGTGACATCTACTTTAAATGTAAACAAGCAATAAGGATAATATGAGATACAATGTCATAGAAAATGATAAAAGTATCTTTATATTAAACATGTAGCTAGAAGAAAAGCTTTATTGATTGATTCTTTCACAGATCAAACAAGCTTTTTACAGGACTGTTTCCTTTACTATTACTTCTCTCTGATAGTTAAAAGCATCTAAAGCAGCAATGGGAAGGGTAGGCTGAGATATTGAAAAGCTTGATTTTAGACTGCAAAATAGAATGGAGCAATAGCAACCTCTTGTTGCCATAACTGAGAAGAAGCAACAGCCACATTGGAATGCACAAGAAGCTGGTCTCACTTGCCATGTCAAACCCATAGCTCTCACATGGGGGTTAAAAAAGTCTGTGACTGTGCAATCAAAAACTAGCAATTTTTAATGTGTGATGCATGGGTACAAAAAGGAACAGGACTTTGATTAGTCAGTCACAGTTGCCATTTAAAAGTTGACTCCCCCTCATGAAATGTCCTTGTCTCAAGGCTTACCCTAAATATAAATACAGGTAGTCCTTCAATTATGATAGCAAATGGGATTGGGATTGCCATTGCTAAGGAATGCAGTCATATGATTGCATCGCTTAGCAACAGCAATCCTAGCAGACATCACAATCTGCTGGGAACCCCAGGTAAGAGCATGCAGTGGAGGGATTGTAGTGTGTGGGGGATAGGCTGGAAGGTTTGGGAGGCACAGTGCAGGCCACCTGTGAATCAAGGGAGGCCTGGGACAGTTTGGGAAGCCCAATGTAGGTTGTCCCCACCAGTTTACCCTTTGACTTTGCTGGTATGAAGCTGGCAGGGAAGGTCACAAATGGTAAGCACATGACCACTGTTCTCTGCAATGTCATAATTGCGAGTTGGGCACCCAAGCACCTAGATTATGATCATGTAATTGCAGCAGTGCTGCAACAGCTGGAACTTCAACGACTTTATATACTGTATGTCCATTTTTAAAGCTCTGGCATAACTTTGAACAGTCACTGAATTAATGGTTGTAAGCTGAGGACTACATGCAGGCTATTTCAGTATGTAAAATAAAGTATCTTTTAAGAAAGCATGTAGGAGAGACAGATTTCAAACATACACTATTTGTGTGTTTTTAGCAGTGGATTATAGGTAATAAGCCAAAACAAACCAATCCACCCACCCATCCAAGTTATGAATGAATCCCCAAGTTCTAGTAAAATAGGTTTTTAGAGATCTCAAAAAAATGAGCAGAGTAAGAACCCTTCCTTTAGAGTAGGATTGGCCTATAAAACAATTTGAATTCAAAACCAAAAGGGTGATCTGGAGCATGCATATGTGAGCATTTCATTCCTGCACATCATACCTCCTGAAACCAAATCTGTTTTCCTGGGATTATGCCTATGAGCCCAGAAAAAGGTACAACTACTTTAAGGAGTTGCAGACAGGTGAGATGTGCATATCTAAGGAGTTACAAATCACCTTTTCCCCTTTGACTTTGGATTGCTGGACAGCCATATTTCAATCAGTGTAGGGAAGGAAGAGACATATAAGGCAGGGTACCTACATGTAGTTCCTGAGAGAGTCAGGAAGGATGACAACACAACGCTGGCCTTCTTTTAGCTGTTGGGCTGCCTTGACAGCAACAGACATGGCACTACCTGAGCTGCCGCCTGCCAAAAGACACAGGAGATTCTCAAAATTCAAATATATTGGAATGCACAGTATGAATAGGAAAGAAAAAGGAAAGAGAGTGTGAGGCCAAAGCCTCTTAATTAGTAATTTAAGCACACTTTGAAAATTTGTTTAAAGCACTGTAATAGTTTCTTAGAAAACTTCTGTCATAATAAAATATATATTCTTTTAATGGCCAGCACTATTCAGTAACATAGGAATATAATGGCCAGGCCATTTTGTTTCTCACACTGGCCATGAAGATGCCTCTGAAGTGCTCAAAGGTGGAAGCAGAGCAATATTCTTCTCCTGCAAATCTTGGACAGCACTTAGGAAATCTGTGCATTGACAGCATTTCCATTTGTTAATTGAAAAGGCCACACCACTTGGATCTACACAAATTCTGTGCCAATATATTATGACATCCTAGGTCTTGGAAAGACTTTGATGTGAATGAAGGACAATACCAGCTAAAGAACTGGCAGCTGTAGTTTCAGATGGCTGTATTATAATAATATGCAAGAGACAGCAAATGCCATCTCTGTAAACAAGATGAAGAAACAGTTGGAACCTCTAGTTAGCTGCTACAAGAAAATCACACAGACTGTAAACAATGGCATGATAAATTAGCAAAAATGGTGCATTGGAACATCTGTAAGAAAAATATCATTTGCCTGCAAGCATGAACTGATGGGACCACAAAATAGATGAAGTCATAGAAAATGGTCTAGGACTTTAGAATTCAAACAGACAAGCACCTGCCACAAAGCACCTCACACTTAACAGATATAGATGAGGAAAAAAATGTCTGGATAGGCGATGTGGCAGTACCTGGAGAAGCAGAATAGAAGGGAACTGGAGAAAATCACAAACTACAAAGACCTACAAATAGAAGTAGAATGACTGTGGCAAAAGAAAGCAAAGGTAGTAGTAATATTAGGTACCTTGGGTGCAATCCCAAAACATCTGGAGCACCACTTCAAGAGCACTGACAAAATCACCATCAATCAACTGCAAAAGGCAGCTTCATTTGAAAGAGCTTATATCCTGAGATGATACCTTTCTTCTAATATCTGAAGTCACTAATATTATTTTTGACTAAATCCTCCTCATTCAAGAAATCTAATGGTGAAAGCAGCATTTTACATACTTTATAGCTCTCTGCTTATAAGAACTGCTTTAAGTGACATGATGCATGTTGGATGATTTGCAGAAGTAGACCTCAGTACAATCCATGAGATCCAAATTCACTGTTTGTATTTTTCATAAATACTATCAGGTATGGAAGTAAAATGCAGCAACTGATATCAAGAGTACAAAGGTGTCACAATCCTATTATTGTCTTGACTACAAATTATACTATGCTTACCACATAGCAGTCCTTCTTCTCTGATTAGCATGCGTGAGAAGGCAAAAGATTCCTCATCATTACACTTATACCATTTGTCTACCATCTAGAAGGAAGAAAGGGCACAAAAACATTATTCTAGACCTGTTGTTTCATACAAGTCATCCATTGGTACTAGAACTTAGAATCATAGGGCTGAAAGAGACCTCAGAGGTCTTTTAATCCAATGCCCTGCTCAAGGCAGGCAATCTTATACCATCTTGGTCAAGTGGTTGTCCAGTCTATTTTTGAAAACCTCTAGTGATGAAGCACCCAGAACCCTAGGAGGCAAGTTATTCTGTTGAAAACCTGCTGGTTGCTATTGCTTCAATCTCATTTGGGATGACCAGAATTGATTAGATATACCAGAAAATGTTTGGAAAGGAGGAATGGATTTAGCAGTGGATTTTTAGGTCACTGACACAAATTTCAGGAAAAAAACATTCTCTGAATCCAATAATACAATTAAATTATAGTACAATTAAAATACAGTAGTCCAAGGTTTTTCTCTTATGTCAACAGGGCACCTCATGAATCCTCAAATATTCCCATTTAAGTACCTTACAATACCTGTCTGAATCTTCCATTTTTTCTGTGCTATTCACTGCCAGGAAGTCTAGCCAATCTACACAAGCTATATAAAGCAAGCAGACTGCTCTTAAGAAAGAGCACCTAAGTCATGCTTTACTATGAATCAGTCCTGTTATAAATATTGGAAAATTCCTGTAGTAATAATTTGTTTTACACAATTCAGAAATTGACAAAAGTAGGATCAGATCTGTTAAAGCTCAAGAATAAAAATAAAACTTGAATATCACAAAGATTAAAGGCTAAGTTTGGATCAAAGAAGTAAGAAGAAAAAAAGATTAGTCTTGCACTTAAGAACGAAAGGGATTTCAATGAGGGTCACACTAAAGCAGTGTTTCTCAACTGTGACAATTTTAAGAGGTGTGGAATTCTGGGAATTGAAGTCCATACATCTTAAAGTTGCCAAGGTTGAAGATCACAGCACTAAAACATACATACATACATACATACATACATACATACATACATACATACATACATACATACATACATACACGAGAGAAAGCTTCCTTACCGATCTATCCAGAACTGTGGGTATGAAATCGTATCCAATACCTTCCACTTCATAAGTTGTCTTGTCAGTTACGTTTAATTTTTCAGGCTCCGCTAGGATAGATCCTTCAGGATCAACACCTACAATCTGCAGAGCAATTTGTTATTGAAATAGTATTTTGATGTTAAATACAGATATTAAAAAGACAATGTCTAAGCTGAATAATGGAACTTTTAGTACTTCCATTTAAAATTTAAATATTGTGTAGGTATTCCATTTTCCAGTCTGGAACCATAAATAAATAAAAATATTTGCCCTTATTAATTTGGTATTTGTGTAATTCCATGATCTGGGACAATTCTAAAATAATTGTCCTAAGAAATAATTTCCTACTTGGGTCAAATTTGATTTCCCATCAAATTTAGCATAGCTTTTTTAATTTAAGAAATTAAAGTAGAATGCATATGAACTCATAATCTTAGGGAGCAAATCATGCAAGCATATATAAGGAAAGTACAACTCCTTGGGTTGTTTGCTTCTAAAACAGAAAATTATCCTGGGAGATAATGAATTTTAATATAGACGTAGAGTAGGGATGGAGCACCTTACTTTTCCTGGCATTGTTTTTTTTAATCAATGAACTTCGATTCATTTTTTCTTTCTAAATGCTTACCTGGAATGTGAGAGCAGTAGTTTATACAGAAATATGTTAACCCGCTCCACTCTTATCAACACAACACTAGCAGCCAAAATCTTATTTCCAAAAGCATTAGGTATAACAACAAACAGAAGTGGATTCTTTTAATAGCAACTACCAGTATATACAACAAAGGATTGCATAGGGCAACACCAGACTCTTTCATAATAATTGGAGCCTATTCTCTGCATTGATTTTATTTCTCAAAAAGTGAACATAACCATCTATAGTGTTCCCGATAAATGGGAAAGTTCATATTGGATAATGGTATGCCAGCAGCTAATGTTGCGACAAAGGGAAGTAATTAGCAAAAAACATATGTAATAATACGTAAGATACACCAAAAATGTCTGTTCACTCATTTAATACGATTGTAAAGCCACTAGGTTCTGCCATGTGGTAACATGTCATAGTATTTCTTTTGGTGCTTGAAGAATAAGTGTAATCATTATAGGAATGAACTGAGCATACACGCAGTCCAAATTCTCTGTAGATGTGTTCTCATGGCTAAATGTAGCAAATGAACTCAAGAGCAATCAGGTTTATAAAAAGTAGCCATCTCAATAAAGATTTCAATCATAAAGGAATGACTGTAAATCACCTTTGTAATCAGTAGGATAAAACATTTTGTCTCTTGTACAGTTTGCATGGAGAAGGAAATACCGTTTTTGAATCACCTGCCATTTGCAGAGTTTGTAACAGTGCCTACTGTTAATAATCTACAAGGGCATGTGTACATGTGTTTACACACACGCAGAAACCCTCATCAGTAACTTCAGCAGTGAATCCGACGTTCTTCTGTGGGACTTACTGTGCATGCAGGGCACTTTTCCTTGATTTTTCGGGCAATACCAGTGATGGTGCCTCCTGTGCCAGCTCCAGCCACAATCATGTCTACTTGACCTATTGAAGAGGCAGAAATAAATATTTTATCAATATTAAAAAGCTGTATCTAGATGAGCTATGACAAACATTTACTATGCTCTTATTTAAGTCAAGACGGTTTCTTATTAGTGACTTGAAAAAGAGGATACAGTAATGGATGTCTCACGTTCCTATTATGCATTCTGAAAGCTATCATTGGAAGAGAAGTAGCTACGTATTTGTCACTTTACTAAATCCATACTTTATCAGCCTATCAATGTTGATGAGCATTTCATATTTTAGATACTTTATGTATAAGAATATTCTAACCTACTTCATTTTCCACTCATACTTTACTCAATATGGCTTATAGAAATTGTGGTAATTACAGGTAGTCCTCAACTTACAACCACAATTGAGCCCGAAATTTATGTTGTTAAGTGATAAATTTGTTAAGTGAGTTTTATTCCATTCTACGACTTTTCTTGCCATCTTTGTTAAGTGAATCACTGCAGTTCTTAAATTTGTAACACAGTTGTTAAGTGAATCTGGTTTCCCCATTGAGTTTGCTTGTCAGAAGGGTGCAAAAGGAGATCACGTGACTCCAGGATGCTGCAACCGTTATAAATATGAGTCAGTTGTCAAGCATCAGAATGTAAATCACATGATCATAGGGATGCTGCAATGGTCATAAGTGTGAAAAATGATCATACGTCACTTTTCTCAGCGCCATTGTAACTTTAAACAGTCACTAAATGAACTGTTGTAAGTTGAAGACTACCTGTATATTAACATTGATTGATAAAGCAATCAGTTCTTATTGTATCACATTTTATAATCAGCTTGTAAATGCAAGAATGAATAGTTAGCTCTCTCAAAATCTACCCTCTCCTTACATGAGTTCTGCCTTTTCTCTCCTCCTGTCCAGCTACAGCTTGGGGATGTATAATATTCCTTTCTAAGAACTGCATTCTCTCCATCTCATATGAAATAATGATCCACAAAAGCTTATGCAATAATATATTGGATTATCTTTACTAGCTACAAAACTCTTAGGTTGCAACTAGAAAGTTCCTGTGGTTGCTAACATAAGATGCAAAGATCTATCTTCTAATTTCTTGGTCAATATTTTTGCAAAAGAAGCCTGTATTTATCTCATTTCCCTGACATGACTAAATTTATTTTGGATTTGTTCCAAGATACTTGAGTCTCTGTCCTCTTATCAATTTCATCTATTAAACATCTCCATGCATCTTATTTAATTTAAATTGCAACATGAAGTTTAAAACAATTTCCCAATACTTCAGGTACTAAAATTAAGATAAGTATTCTAGAATTGGGTCCACTTAAAAAATCTAAGATAAGAGTTGCTTTACATTAGAGGTGGTCACACTTTAACACTTATTTGGAAGAAGTGCTTTGGATCTTGCATGAAGGCAGCACCTTCTGCTGGTCATGAAAGGAACCCAATAATTTCAAGCTCAGTGACTCAAAGAAACAGATGATGTTGCTTGAAGAATTCATTCAATAACATTAAGACAAGTTTTAAAACAGCAATCCCTTCCTTCAGGTTCACATGGAAGCTTGAAAAAGGTCTCTGGGCCTGTGTAAGTTCAAAGTGCTTCTTCTGACTTACTTTCAAAGCAGGTTCTGCTCTGTCGTACACAGAAGCAAAAAAGGGACTTCTTATGTAGGAGCTCCCTCTGCTGGTTTCCAGTTAGTAACAGAATTAACATACCATACCCTCTCTTCATTAGGCGATCACAAATAGAGACACAGGAAATTTGCTTCTAATGCAGGCATTGGCCAGAAATTTATTTTTTATTACTGTCTATTATTGTTGATCTGTGAATAGTCACTAACCAAGATAGTTACTAAATGAGTAGCAGCTCTAACTGGATTATTTTTTCCAAAATACATTGAGCCTCCACCCCCGCCCCACCAAAGTCACATATTTCAAGGTATGCATGGCTTACCCAATCTTGTCCTCACGCTATTTTTAGTAATGTCTAAAGAAAATACCTGATGTATTTTCTAAATTGGCCATTGCCTATGGGAAACTCAGGCTCCTGTTTCATACAACATACCAAGCTACAATATCATTTGTATGGGGTTTAGTATCTCATGTAAACCAGACCCAAATTCTTGTTTAGCTATAAAGCTTCTACAACACTCTTTGGTATTTTGCCATCTCTTTAGTCTGGATCATGCAATAGGGGTATCATAGATACATCTTCTGTATACATATATGGTTAGCATGTACACTTGTTGCAACTATCTCATTAAGTAGGCTTCAACTGAACCTGCTACACACAAATACTATTTTAAGAATAAATGAGGCAAGAATGAAAAGATCTCCTGGCCTCAAAGCTGTAGCATGAATGGGGCATCTCCACCCACAAAACCAATCCAGTCTATTGGCTATGCCAATATGGGAATCTTAGCCTTCCCCTTTGCTCCAAAGCAAGATCATAAGCAAATGCTACCAGTTATACAAAAATGTCACCTGTACCATGGGAGTACTCAGTCTGAGTTCTTGACTAAACAGGTACTTGGCTGAATATTGTCCAACAAGGTCAGGTGAGGTTTAAGAAAGCCCTCTCTTCATGGTGAACTCACAACATTTAGCAGAGAAAGGAGGATGGTAAAACTTTGATTTGTGGATTGTGTATGTGTGTGGAAGAAGCTGCTTTGATATAGATTTGTGTTGACTTATACACACATGAACTTATATATACACAGTATAGGTAATTTGTAGTATAGGCTTTAGACAACTATTTTGCAAGTTTGGGCTATTGTGACTGTGGAATATATTCTACCTTGAACATCTATGGCTCTTAAATCTGTTTTAAACAATCTAGGAATTCAACAATTGTTCAGATCTAAGATTTGTGCGGGTTTTTTACATCTTTATTCATTCCACTTCTTAAAACAAATTGCATGTGGAAGTAACTTGGCCACTGGATGAGTCCTACAAATTATCTGCAAAGTAAGTTGTCTGTTGGACTGAATTCTCTCATGTTCTTATTAATCAACCTCTCCTAACATAGCTTCAGTTTCGTAAGAAGCTCCCATTTCCGTGACAGAGTTGTTTGTAAAACATAAAATGTACCTTCACACTGCTGAAGAATCTCCTCTGCTGTTGTGTCATAATGAGACAATGGGTTGCTGGCATTGCGGTACTGTGTAAAAAAAATGGGAGAGAGAGAATGGGAAAAATGTAAGATCGACAACAGGTTGACCTGTTCAGTAGCAGTGCAGATGAGATTCAGAAATAATGCAGATGCAAGATACACCACACCTACAAAGACACAGACAACCCCCACCCCCACTAGAGTGAATTTTAAATGGCTTGAGTTGCTGTTCTATTTCCTTTGGCTTTTTTATATCAATGCTATTTTTATGTTTTGCTGTAGCTTTATTATTTATATTCATCTTCTGGCGGAAAAAAATGAAAACCAGTGCATCAGAAAAGAGAAAATAAAGTAATGCTTTTAACATTAATTTACTAAATATCACAAAGAAAACCATTCTAAACTCAAACATCGAGCACAAATTTCCTTCCTTCCTTCCTTCCTTCCTTCCTTCCTTCCTTCCTTCCTTCCTTCCTTCCTTCCTTCCTTCCTTCCT
>JANHFL010003111.1:94693-106681 GCA_032468155.1 Oxyrhabdium leporinum
TGAGAGAAAGATAGTAGACTAAAGTTCCCATGGTACAGCTGGTGTTATGCCAGCCTGCAATGAGTGAAAGATAAGAGGCTAAGGTTATCATGGTACAGCTGGTGATATGTCACCGTACCAGCCTGCATGTATAATCCCTACAGGCCTGAATCCCAGCCTAGCTGCCTCTCACGTGGCCCAGTGTGCTTGCCTGCCTTCTCCACGGCCTAGCTAGCTGCCCCCTCACAGTCCCTACCTGCCTTGCTTCACTGCCAGTGCCGCGGCTCCAACCCATGTGGCGCTTGCAGCCTAGCTAGCTGCCCTCCCCCACCGTCTCTGCCTGGCTCGCTTTGCTGCCGGTGCCATGGTTCCAAACCACATGGCACTCGCCGCCTAGCTGCCCCCCACACACCACAGCTCGGTGAGCCACTGCCACTCGCCCCCCCCAGCCCAAAGCTCGGACCCCACCCGGACTCTCTGTAGTTGCTGGGCCTCACCTGCTGCGGCTGCCAGCAGCCAGAGCACACAAGTTTGCGCCACCTGTATCACTCCTCCGTCAACTGGCTTCCCCCACCAGCCCCCAGCCTTTGGCCGAGCGCAGGCCTTATTTTCGCGGGCAGCTGTGGCGAGCAGAGTGCTGTTAGCCCCATGGGCTGGAACTGGAAGGTAAGGCCAATAGCAGGGGAGGGAAATCCGCCCCAGACCCACCCCGCTAGGCTGAAGGACAGCGAGCCTCAGCCGCCTTTCGGGCCTGCCTCTCGGCTTCCATGGGGCCTTCAGGCACCTGTCGCACGCTCACCCTCCCCCTCTGCCTCAGGTCCCGCATCCAACCCACGACCGGGAAATGCATCACCCAGTGCAGTGCTCTTCCCTGAGGGCTGCCTGCTCGCCCACCCTCCGGCCGGATTGGTCCAGAAACAGAGCCCCATCTTGCGCCTATCCTCGGCCCTCTAAAATATCTTAGAAATAACTAAAGGCAATCCCTGGTGTAGATAGCATTTACACACATCTTTTAAAATATTTCTTTAAAATATTAGAGCAAAGAAGCGCCCTCAAGTTGGCCACACCTATCCAGTCACATGCCTACCAGTCACTCCCACCAGTCACATGACCAACCATGCCCACCCAGTCACATGACCACCTGGCCACTCCCACCAAGCCACTCTCACAGAACCGGTACTAAAAAATTTTGAATCCCACCACTGTATCTATGGTATACTTTTATTCATCCTAAAATTAAAACTACTATAATTCAACCCAAAGTTGCTTTGAGTGTAAAAAGGTTTAAAAGAGATAGTCAGTTGGGTGCAGTGGTTAAGCTACTGGGCTAGAAACTAGAAGCTGTAAATGCTAGTCTTCCCTTAGATATGAAAGCCAACAGGGAGACTTTGGACCAATTCTCATTTTTTCTTAGCCCAATCACCTTACCAGTTTGTTGTTATGGGAAAAATAGAAGACAGAAGTATTTGGTATGCTTCCTTAAGTTAATAAAAAGGCAGGATAAAATAAACAAATACATGCAAACAGGTTCATAAACTTAATATGAACAGATCATGCAACAGCATCATGTTGCTATCTATCAAAGAGCAGAAAATGGATTTCATTGACCTCTGTGATTTTATCCAACTAATAAAAATAAATAAGCAGTAAAGAACACCATGGATAAAGATTCCCAATTACTGAAAAGAAACCAATTGTGTACAACAGTATAACATTTTATATACAAATAGATGGACTACGCATAATTATGTTGTCTTTATAACGTGAAAGAATTGTGTTATACTTGGCGTCTACACTTTACTACTCCTTGGCAGAGGGACAGCAGTTAAATTCTTGGCAGAAAGTAGTTTGCAGAGAAAAAAACCACACCATTGGCATATTAGCTGAGAAAGACTGACATTTAGCCTGAAGGGTGGGTATGGCATGCAACCCCTTACGATACCAAATTGGTAGATGCTATTAAATTGGTTGATGCTATTAAATCCCTTCATATTAAACATTTTGTAAATTACATTCCAAAATCATCTTAATCATTTTAAAACATTTCCCTGCAATCCCATGCAACATCTCTATTACCTGTTCCACTCATGTTGGGATTTGCTCTTTTGGTTCAAAAGGAATCCAAGCAGTTTTTATTTTGCTTCATAGGAATTTAAAAATTTAAGAAATGTACTCAGCACATGTCAAGTATAGGTAAGTCATATTGTCTTATACATATATGCTCTGGCTCCACTTGACAAAAAATTCCACCATATTTTGTTTTGGTATTGTTTGAAGATTAAGAATCCCTGAATATGCCCCCAATTTTACAAGTACTATATATCCAAATTAATATTAGACTGATATAACTCAATACCACCATTCTGCATCTGCTTGAAACATTCATATTATTAAAAAAAGACAGATCTAATTTTCTTTACAAATATATGGGAAGAAACAAGATAATGCTCAAAGGCCTGTTCCATAAGAAGGCCCTGTGACAAAGACGACATGTTTCTTAGGTCCCTGCCTAATAAAGGGCACCTGGAGTATTGCTGGTTCCTAAGACAATGGAGACAGGTGACTTTAACTTAATCTCACATGTTTTAAATCTGAACTAAAGTCTCATCAATTGTTAAGATGTAGGTATGTACCCCAAGCTACATATAGCTAACTAAGAATTAACTCAAGAAACTCAGAACTTAGTGCTGAGTAAACATATAATCATGTTGTATCAACCTAAGAAAACTGTTTCACAGCTAGAGGTCCCTCAAACACACCTGGGAAATGCACAAACAGGGCATTTGAGTTATGCATCATTACACAGCTCTAGCTCTCAATTTACATGCCTATTTTACTTTAAAAAGAGAAGCAGAAATATAGGAGCCATCAAGAAAAGTATAACTTTATCTTCCCAACATGCTATCCTTCACTGCTCGTTAAGAATGTTTGGGGAACACTATAAAGGAGAATTAAAACGTTTATTGAATGCCACTACATTTTCCTCATGATTCTGCTTCCACCTCACCTGTCCTACTACAGGATGATGCAACCACAAGGTTGGGGGAGAAGAGGTCTCTCGCCAAGCAAACAAAGAACCCTCCTCCACACCAGCTCTGTAAATTTAGAGCTGCAGTTGCCCCATCTCACTATTTCTCTCCTCCCTTCCCTTATTAGATGAAATAAGCTCCTGAGCTGGTATTTTATTACGAGGTAGGGAAACTGACCTTCCAGCTGTTAATGTACTCCCCATTTCTAGCAGGCTTAGGCGGCACAGGCAAGAATTAGGAATTACCAGCCGAACTAGGGATAGCACTTTATTAGTGCCCTGATAGGAGCCGTAACCTAAACTCAATTATTACATAAATAAGTGTGTTTCCTTCTAATACTACTGCACCACTAATACTTACTTGCTTTATTAAAATGAGGGAAGGGGGGGGGCAGATTTCACGCGGTAGATGGAAAACGGTCCCCGCCAGAAGATACTCACCGACCAACCGCGAGCCCAGCGTGTGCGAAGTTCTTTCCCAACCCACTTTATCTTTTAGGGAAAGAGTAAGCCGTGGTTGGCTGGAAGGAGGGCGTGAAGGGCAATAACCAATGAGAAGGTACTGCCTCAGTGCAGCAATGTGCGTACATTGCTTGTTCGTCTTGCACAGCGTGCATGTATAAACTTATGAAAGTTGTAGAGTGGCAGTGATTGGCGGCGAGTGGATTTTCTGTTGGGGGCGGGGTGGGATTACATAGCTTTCTCGTCAGGGTGTTAAAATGAGACAATGTTGAGACAGGATGGAACTCAGAATTTTGTAGTTACTCTGGATTTACGGCATATTTCCACGCCTTCTCCAAGCTAAGCAGCAGGCAAACAATGTTTAAGTAACTCTACATATGCTTCCCGTAAGAAAGCTAATGGGGAGATTTTTCTCGGATGCCCTGCTCAGACGTTCCCGACTGAACTTGAATGTTGGAATTCATGTCTTGCCTCATCTATACATTCTTTCCTTTATTAATGCAGCAAATATCACCAGGGGCTTAGGAGACAGGTACAGCACCATCTAATATTTGATTTAAAGGATATGGTTGATGCACTTTTTTACCTGTTTAGATTATTTTTGTGTACTATTGCTAGGCATTTTGAGAACCTTGAGACAAGATAAAAATTTAAATATTTTAAATATTTGGAGAAGTATTTGGAAGGCATTTTAAACACTTTGTTAAATATTAGGTTAAATGCTATATACAAGCATAAAAATATTAGGAGAGCTCGCCTCTGCTGGATCAAAGAACCCATCTAATAAAATGCTTTGGTGCCCTCCAGTTTGGATGTTAAAGCAACTAATATTCAAGGTCTTATGTACCTAATATGAAACTATTATGATTAGTAGCCATTGATTTAAGAAGTGTGTCTTTAACACTTTTAAAATCATCCAAGCTGATAGTCTTTACCTCATCTTGAGGTAGCGAATTCCATCATTTACAAAATTCCACCTATTTGCCTTTTTTTTGCGGATATAGCAATTTTAGTATATTTTATTAACTCTCCAGTGAGGTAGCCTTAGAGGTCTGCTGAGCGAAAGAGGCCTGTTTCTTAAACATCAGAGCGTCAAGCTTGCTGTTAACGTTTTCAGACTGTTCCGCTATACTTTTTTTTAAAAAAAATCTCCACCAGCAGCGAGGAATGCAGGTTGTAGTTTTTGGTTGTCTTCTTGCAAACAGAAGACGCCCCTAAGATTTATTTTAAGGCGCCCGGCTCTGCTTCTCCGAAAAGGCCGGGCTACCTACGTCTTCGGCTCGTTTTTTCGAGGAAGTGGAGCTTTTGCGCAAGAGCGAAGTGTGACCTCCGTCTACAGTTACGTTTACACAAGGAACCACCCTTCCCATCCGGCGATTCGCTAGTCAGTCTGTGCTGACTCACGACGGGTTCTTTAATTTCTACACGAAAGCCTGACCTGTTTCTTCCTTTGCCGATTCATCCTTGGACGTAGTTCAAGCAACCGTTTCTTAAAATGTACGCCGGTAACACTGTACGGTTCTCACCTTTCCTTGTGCTCCATTTTATAAACTATAGAATAAGCAATCTGCTAGAAATTTTCAGGTAGTAATCCATAAATTTGTGAATTACCACCAGATGGCAGCAAGGAAAAACAGACTTCTCATTGCTGCAGCAGTCTTATCTCAGATTTTTGCACTCCCAATAAGGCAGCCCAGGTCTATAAGTGTCTTAGTCTTGTTTTTAGAAAATTCTCTAAAATCTAGGAAAGGCGTTCGTTTTGTTTTAATCCAATTTATCTCCCAAAGGTGTTTGTGGGTACAGGAAAACAAGACTTTTAGTATGCTTTAAGTCCTGTAGGAAATATATAAACTTAACAAATGAAAAGCAAGACTTACAGGGTGCTCTGAACTGGGAGCAATCAACTGCATATTTCTTGCTGTAGGAATCTGCCTCTTTGACATCTTATCTTCCATCAGCAACTAACAAAGTTTAGGCAAACTGATAATTTGGAAGGATTATTTTGTTCATTCCAGAACTAGCTAAAATGAGATATTGTTGCCTAAAGCAGTTTTCAAGGTTTTGATGCATCTCACTGATGTTAAGTTTCTATGATAAATTTGTACCATTAAATGTTACTAGGAAAGATATCAAAATTATTGTTTTTAATGATGGCCAGGAATTGTCACTATCTACTTATGTTGCTACTGTTCTGTGTAATTATTCATCATGTTAACTGTTTTTGGAATCAATTGTAGGAAGATATACTGTATACATTAATAAAATAAATGAAAGCATACAAATATAGTATCAATTGTTGGTGAACTAGTAACTCTGATTACGGAGTTTGTAAAAATCTGAATTACGAATCTAAATATTGCAAGTCACTTTTGCCCATCAGTTTTCCTACAACTAAACTGCAACACAGAACCCCCAACAAGTTTAACTTTACTATGGCACTTATGATAAAACAGAGTAACTAAAAATGATTTTATTGGGTTGTTTGAGGAGGCATACTTGAGAGTAGCAACTACTCAGGAATGCTTAGAGAATAGGCTTTAAATTTTTAAGTCAAAAATTGGATTTATTGTAAATGCCACATCCACAGAGCACAATTTTCATGGTAACAAAGAAACATACAGATTAATGCAACTAAGCATTTTGACTGAGTAAAGAAATGCTCCTTGCACAGCTTTAGTTTAGATGTGCCTAGGCTAACCTAAATAAGCAGAAAGCACAAACAGAAGAGGAACAAATTAAACTGCTTAACTGTATTTTAATGTATATAATACTTTATTATACACATTAATAGTTTCATCCATATCTAAATGTAAAAATCAGGTATCTGCAGTACATTGCAATTACCCAAATCATTCATCAGGATCAAAACTGATAAAAGAGTTTTTCTATAAGAAATCAGTTACACAAAGAAAACTGTATCACTACAAATTTTTATTCAGAAGCCCATCTTTTTAAAAAAAGTTTCATTATGAACTTGTTTGGTCAATCAACTACAACACTTTCTAACAGAGAAGGTAGAAATGGCATGGCTCAGAATCTTCCAGATCTTTCACGATCTCTTGACCGCCTTCTATCACGTTCTCGGCCCCCTCCTCCACCACCTCCACCTCCACCTCCACCTCCACCTCCTACTCCACGACCACGATCTCTGGATCTAGAGCGACGTTCACGAGACCTTGACCTGGATCTATGCCTATTAAATAAAAATAAGCAGTGTAACTACTTCACTTTGGCCTACGCACAAACTAATATACAAGGAATAAGTGCAAACTATTAAATATAATTCAAGGATTCTACATGATATAATTTGCATCATTACACAACTACATAAATATTGAAGGCTGTTTACCTATATTCTTAATAATGTACAGAGATCAATGACCTTTTGCTGGGAAATGATTATCCTCTTATTCAGCTCTTTGCAAATAGGGCAAGGAAAAAGGCTTTCCCCATCTGAAATTGGCTCTGGCTTCCATTGCTACATTCTCCATGAGTAGTAAGGAGGAGGAAGATCCTGGCAATACTTTGGGAGACTTTGATGGGTATCAGACACTCTGTATCACAGGTTAACAAGATGTGAAGCCTTGTTTATGAAAGTAGGCACAACAGGAGTATTGTTGAATTGCTTATCTGGTTGCTCAACAACATCTTTTTTTCTGAACTGCTTGATCTCACTGAAAGATTTATAGCTGATTCTCCAGGGTTGTTTGTGTCAGAAGATGTTAGCCTTTCTCCCCCGGGGTTGGGGTCAGAGTTGACTTGGTATTTCATAAATATTATGGGCATGTCCCATGTCAGCATGGGCCCAAGTCATGAAGTGGTCATATTCTTGATCTGGTATTTATTTTGGAACAATTGCAATGCGATCTGCAATTATAAAGTATTGTATCAAGCCATTTTTTAGTTGCCACAATCATCCTCCCTAGGGAAGTAAGAGCCATTAGGACATTGCTCCTTATGGATTTGTCTAATTTTCAGCTGCCACTTTTAGGAATCCCCAGCAATTTAGCAGCCAGTTAGATCATGCACCATATCAAATTCTAGATCCAGAGGCAATTGTTTAAAGTGTCCTGGACTTCTATGTAAAAATAAAAAGTTGATGCTGCAATGTTATTATCTTATTCTTCTACT
Source organism: Oxyrhabdium leporinum (assembly GCA_032468155.1). Taxonomy (NCBI): domain Eukaryota; kingdom Metazoa; phylum Chordata; class Lepidosauria; order Squamata; family Cyclocoridae; genus Oxyrhabdium; species Oxyrhabdium leporinum. The sequence continues at coordinate 102,294 of JANHFL010003111.1, forward strand.
GTGTTAAAAAGAGTTGAAAGTCAATGTTTTTCTTTCTTTCCTTCCATTTAGCCTACACTTTCCCCCCTCCCCCTTTCCTCTTCATTTTCCTACTAATTTCATTTTCTTTTTAATTTTATATCCTGATAAACTTAATACAAATTTTAAAATCAATAGTGTCCTGGACTTTTTTTGGGAAAGCTAAGATTAAAGATCTTCCAGACGGTTGTTGTGACTTTTTCCCCCTAAATATTCTATAGACAAGATTATTTTTGTTCGCATAGAATTTGATATTGGCTGGACATACAAATCACAGCACTACATATGTACTACACATATTTCCTTTTATAAGGAAATGGCAGAATTCAAGCTTTGTAACCTTATTTTTTTCCAGCAATATTTTATAGAAATAGATATGTAAAAACAGGTGCCCAAGCTAATGCCAATATGTAAATAATTCATTTATTACTAATATAGTTTTATGAAACCACAAAAAATAATAGATTAATAATAACAATATTTAAATATACTACATGAATGTGGCCTTATAAGCCATCATTATGAGCCATTTGTTTCAACCTGTTTATATTTAAGACTTATTAAAAAGTATGTATTTCATCTATTTTTGGCATATGTAAGTTATCCAATTACAGCAGCACCCTATGCTGCTAAAAAAAACCCCACCCTGTGAGAACAGAAAATTAAATCAGACAATCTGAAACAAAGATTTTGAATTACTGATATTCAATCTCTATACAAATGTGATCGCTATCAATTGTAGTATAACATGGTATCTTAAGACACCATTAAGAATATGGGACCCTTTCAGACAGTCATGCCATGATCACCTCACAACTTTATTACTATAAAATGCTCTGTATGGGGCAGCCCTTGAAGACCACCAGAAGCAAGTTCACAATGCAGCAGTGCAGGGAATGATGGGCATCCCACAACATGCAATACCTCTGATTTGCAATTTGCATTGGTTGTCAGTTTATTTCTGGGTGCAGTTCAAGATGCTGGTAACTACATGGCACAGGGTCTGGTTACTTGAGAAACTGCCTGTCTCCCATCGTTTTTGCCTGACCAGTTTGATCTGGCAAGACTGGTGCACTCTGGGTTGATAGTGCACCCACCAACTGCATTGTTTAGCCATCTGTCAAGGCTAGAAGCACACCTTCTCTGCAGCAGTGCCTATCCTTTGGAATGAAGTTCCTCCTGGGATTTTAATGGCTCCCACCCTGCTAGTATTTTAAAGGGCCTTAAAGACCTGGCCCTTGGCCTACATCTTTGGAGTGGATACATCTTTGTTTCTGTTCCCTTCTTGGTTATTTTCTTTGCAGTTGTTCTTGTCTTGTGCCATGTGTGTGTTTTCTACTGTTCGTTGCATTTAAATGTTTTTAATAGTTGTAAACCATCCAGTCATTGGGAACTAGATGGCATATATATTTTTTATTAAATACATACCGGTAACAAGGTGAAATTACAGTTGCCAGTTGCTTAGCAGTTGGTCTACATATATATTGAGTTCTTCCTAAGAACTTAGAATGTTGTGATAATTGGCATAGTAAATGTGTGGATCCAAGTAACATGGCCTTTTGTAATTGACAGATTGAAATTTTGTTAATGTGCAGATCTCCTAAGTGTTGCTCAAATTTTTTTGGTATGGCACCCAGTGTTCCAATGACCACTGGACTACCAGAGCTGGTTTATGCCATAAACTTTTAATTTCAACTTTCAGATCTTGATACTTTATGACCTCCAATTCTGTTCTGATCTCACCAAACCATCCAACCGGTAGTAGCGACGGGAAGTGTGAACAAAGGGCAGGGACTTAACGCGAGTTTATGACCCGCACTTACTGGGAACTCCTCGTTCATGGGGAATAATTGCAATCCCTGATGTCCATCACGAATGGGGTTCAACGGGTTACCCGCACCTGTCGGCGTAGGGTAGACACATGCTGAGCCAGTCAGTGTAGCACGTGTGCAGATGTTATATATGTTATATATATGCAATGTAGTGTCCTAGCATCGCCACATCTATTATCCACCCTTTCTTCTTTTCAATCAGTTAATCTGGTATGTTATGTGCCACAATTTTATTATTTTCTAATTGGAAATCCCACAATATTTCAACCCACTCAATTTCAACTACTTTTTCCACTCTTATGTTCCCATCAATTTTTCATTACTGGCACATGATAATTTTATAGATGTTCTAGTGACCCATTTTGGCAGCTGTGTTATGTCATTGTTTATAATTAGTTTCTACAATCTTCTTGTACAAGCTGAGTATATGATCTATTGTTTCTTCTGCCTCTTTGCACAATTTGACAATTATTTTTAAATAACATGCTTTTTAAAAATACTTTTGAAGTTTACAATACAGAAATACTTACTTCTTGCGGCGGCGGCCATACAGTTCACGTCGCAATTCTCGAGAAATAGGCTTCAAATGCATAAAGTTACAGAAACCTCCTCTTGTACATTCTCTGGGAGTAAAGAAGTTAATCAAACTGATTAATTAAGAACATTACAACTTTTCCTCTGATTTTATTAATTACTTTTAGTCACATAAGATAATTTCTAAGAGATGTAAAGCAATCATAAAGACAGGTTTATTACCCCATTTCATACTGACGGCAACAAGCTTCTCTGAAATCTGTCACAGGGGAAAGCTCAGCATGAATTGGTTGTCCATTAAACCACCGATTGTTCAGATCAATCACAGCTTTTTCTGCATCTTCTTCACGTCGAAACTGAAATAATGTTTTACAAAAGGTTCTATTTAATTGAATTGAATCAGAGGGAAAATATTCCAAGCAAAAAATAGAGGTGTGCAAAATATTTGTTTCAGAATGTTTTGAGCATGAAATGAGCTTTCCCAAACATTCTAGAAGTGTTTCAAGCCACAATGTCACTGTTTCGTGATTATCACATGGCACATTCACATTACATTTCAACAAAAAATACAAGAGATAGAAATACAAAATATGAAATATAAAATCTACAATAGTATAAATGTATGTCTAGATTAAATATAATTTTTGCTTCGTCACAGATAAGAAATCAACAGTCTCTATTATAGGCTTTATTTTGGTACTCTTGTCACTATACGTTGAACAGTTTGTTTTTCAGGCCTGCAGTCACAATTTGGTGATGGTATTTGGCCCCACTTGTCTGCGCATCTACCATGGCCAGTGCGAATTCAGTTCAGTGTTGTTCATATCGCAGGGGTTGGCTTTTCCAAATGCAAGGCAAACTTGGACATTTTGGGGAGGGGGGGGAAATTCTATCCAATGTTGTTTCCATATATTGTATGTTAAAATGTTAAAATAATGTTTTTTGCGGGTATGTTTTATTAAGTTTCATGCCTGAAACATTTAGACATAGCATTTTGCATGCTCCTATAAAACATTTAGGTTCCAGATCTTTGACTCCAAGAGAAAGGAAAATTATTTTGGCAGAAGTTGGCCATTTGAAGTAGTATTGCTGTGAGCATTTTGACTAGATGGGATTAAAAATTGACCTTGCCGCTTTGATCTTAAGATATTTAATAGTAAGTATCTAAAAGAGTATAGCTACTTGAATACGAGGAATTCGAACCTTGGCTTTCTTAAAATAATGTCACTTATGGAAATGGGAATAGAAGACACTATACTTCTGAGAGTAAGGTCAGCATATCTTCCCTATTCCTCTTATTAATTATTCAGAAATATTTGATATGACTTCCTGAAAACTCCCTAGACATAATTATTATTTAATCTCTGTTATCAATTTAATATATTTATAATATATTAAATTGATAACAGAGATTAAATAATAATTTAAATCAAACACATTTCCTCTGGAATGCCCAACACTTGCATTTTTCAATATTGAGACATTGGGAAAACATATATTTATTTCTAATACTTATATTTAAGCTTATCATAAAATTCTAGGAATTTTTGAAAACAACAATTTAAATAATATTTTGTCAATATGTAAGTGCATAATATCAACAATAGTGTGTGTGCTGCAAGGGTACATTTAGTTAGGGTGAAAAACAGGGTGTTCTATGCAGCTGACATACTCTTCAATTGCAGCTTATTTTATAGTTTATGACATTTTTCTGCTGCAATCTAAGGCATGGTTTTTGTTATCTTGATTTTGATCTGCTTCCTGTTTTAGCCACATAATCGTATAAAGCTATTTATTCATAAATGTTATCCAAAATGAAAATAGGCTTACAAAAAAATATCTTAACAGCAGCATGGGCAGGATATGCTCTAGTTCAGAGGGCTGGTTGAGAAGAGAGATCAGTCCCACCCCCCACCCCCGCCCAAGTTTCCCCAAATGACTCCCTTTCCAATTAGGAATAAATTGCAAGTCATGTTGGGGAGGGGGGGGGTGTCTTCCTGTGGG
>JANHFL010003111.1:106781-118233 GCA_032468155.1 Oxyrhabdium leporinum
CGTTTTGCCTTCAGAGGCCTGTCGGAAGGCATCTGCAGCCAATAACAGAGGTCCAGATCGATCCAGAGCTCTATTATTGGCTGCAGCGGGCTTTCCAGAAAGCCCTCTGCTAATAGAGTCTCTGTTAAAGGCTGTAGATGCGTTCCGGCAGGCCTCTGAAGGCCAGGGCGATGCGTGCGAGTGGCGGCAAGTGGCCGCAGACGAGGGGTCAGCAGTAGGCTCCTGCTGCCGCCCAGCAGGTGCCACCACCAGCAGGTGAGTGCGCCTGCAACTCACGTCACGAAGAACGAAGCGAGACGGTGAGGGGGAGTGGAGCGCGAAGCAAGGTAGGGGGTGCGGACTTGTGGACTTCAACTCTGAGAATTCTGGGATTTGAAGTCCACAAAAGTTGCCGAAGTTGGAGACCCCTGAACTAAAGGCTTCAAAGGGAAAGAGGAAAATAACTTTTTCTAATCTAATTGTCTACCGTAATAAGATTTTAATAAAACTTCATTGTCAGAAATTGCTGTTTTAGAAAGTATATCATCTTTTAATAGCATCTAGAGTTTTAATAGAACTAAAGTATCAAATGTCTATGGAGATTCTCAGTCATCCAGGTCATGGTTGTCCCATAGGTGCTTTTTTCTCTTTTTCAAGAGGCAATTGGATTTTCTGGTTTTTCTCTGAAGACATTTCGCTTCTCACTATCCTGTCAGAGCTGAAGAAACTTCTTGGATGAGAAGCAAAACGTCTTCAAAGAAAAACCAGAAAGTCCAGTTGCCTCCTGAAAAAAGAAGAAAAGCACCTTTGGGTTAAAGTATCAAATATCACAGAATATTATTTATTTTGCTTGCTTAGTTTCACCAAGACAAAGTTTAATTGGAACCTAATGATTCTAAAACGTTTCTATATTCTAATCAGAATTTAGAAAAAAACATTCTCTTCAGATTCATAACGTATCAGTCATTTATAGTGGACTTTGCCTATAGTTAAGGCGTTACTGTGAAAACGTGTATTTATGTGCTTAGAAAGTTTACTGTACTTCTGACAGAGAAGTGATCCGGAAATACTTAAATGATGCTTATTAATTGTTTAATCTAATGTATTTCAGGTTCCAAGTTCTTTATAAAGGGCAGTGAAAACATATCCAGGGATAGAAATTGAGCTTTTTGCATTCTTGATAAAGGACTTGGGCCCTAAAATGTACTATGTTATTAGTAGCTCTCAAACTTTGTGGTACAGCAATTTCTGAAAAGTATAAACTTGTGTACCCCCCTGCCTGCCCAATGAATAAAATTAATGAACTGATTAATGTTACAGTTGAGCAAAAATACACATCAGAAGGACAGGACTATTTTATAAATAATTTTTAATCGCCGGGCTTCTCAAATTTTATGGTATGGCAGCTGCCCACTGCAGGCTTGTGGAGACAAAAAGAAGAGCAAAACCTTGAACCATTTCTGACAGGGTTCCCACTGCTTCAGCAAGCCTGACCACACTTTTCTTAATGTGACCCACCTCTATGTTGGTCTTATCTGCCACCATCTACAGTTTGAGAATCACTGGCCTTACAATGAATCCTTCTCAGGCACTCTGAAGATCATTTTTCCATCTGTCTTTGACTACTGTGCACATTATCTCACGCTTTGTAAGAACGTTATTATTTCATTGACATTCAAAGCAGTACATTTAAAGATTTTAAACATTTTAACCAGCAGGCATGGATATTTACCTGTTGTTCATGTAGATTACGGGTGTGCACAGAACAATTATTTTAGGTTGGCTTGTGTCTAAATTGAAATATGGATTTGGTTCAGATACAAAATAAATTGGGATTGTTTTGTTCCAGACACAGATCAAAATGAGGCCAAAATATCTTCGGGGTAGTAAAGTTGAGTGGAAAAAAAGTTATCAGGAACACTGGTGGCCAAGGGCATTTAGGGTAGAGGAATGGAAAGCGTTGGGAAACTGGGAAAAGGTAGTGGGATATACTATGCTGCTGAAAAAGGACAATGTGCGACAGGTTTCCTGTAAAACATCCAGTAATCTTTCTGGGTTTTGTTCTAGACTTGAAATAACAAAAGTATCCTATATTTTTCTTCTGACCAATCATGGTCTCATCTGCAATAGTCCAGCAAATGCAGCATAGTTTAGGTTAAAAATAAATCACATATTCCATTTAGTACGCCTCTCTAATCTACATCTATATTTGTTTCTACATCTTACCTTTACATATACATTTCCAACCAAATGATCTCCAAGGTTATCACAGACATTCATTTCTTCTACTTCACCATATTTTTCTTCCATTTCTGTGAAGACCTCCTAATAGACAAAAAGCTTACTGTCACTGAATTATTTTCAATATGACACAAAAAGAAAATTATTAAAAATATAAAGAGCCATCACAATAATTATTTTATTTAAACTTTTATATTTTTTTCACCAGTTATCAAATGACTTTGGTGGTTTGCAAATAATAAGAATAAACTCAAAAGGCATCTTTACTTGGAACAGTTTATATCCTGCAATGATACCTTTAATACCATCAAACAGTAACATCTGCCTATTACAGGTCTTTGGAAATGATTCAATGGGTAAATGGAGGTGCCAAATCCAGTTTACACATTTAATTACTCAGGTTTGCATTCAACATGTAGCCTAAAAAGCATTGGGCAGAAATTTAATTTTTAAAATATTTTACTCCATTTTAAATATCAGAAAGTAGTTCTTGATGTTCGCACTTACAAAAATGTCAAAAACTTTATTCAGTACAACATACCTCAAAGAATTCATCATAATGTTCCTGCATTTCAACATCACTCACAGCACCTGTAAATATCAATTCACATTAATTAGAACCTGTTTTGTACTGTAACAATACAAAGGTTTTTTGAGCATTCTGTTTATTATTTTTAGTGAAATGACAGTAGAAGCCGTCTACTGGAGTAAAAAATATATAATATAGCTAAAAATTAGATGTAGACCATGAGCAGTTCTGCAAGTCCCTAAAAAAGAACACAGCAATTTTTATAGTTTCAATCAACAACCCAAATGCACACTTTCATAATAGATGAGTGATAACTAAGAAAACTAATCTGATGTTAAATACTCCAACATTACAGTTTTTGTAAGAATCTTTCAAATATAATTTCTAGGACTAAAATAAGAAAAGGCATTAAATATTCTAAGGGAATATCATGTTAAAAATGATTATTCCTAAAAGCAAATATTTTTTTGGGGTGATACAACTAAAACTGCTCAATCCTACAATTAAAACAGCTATTAACACAACATATATGACATTCCTTCAATAAGCCCTCCATTTTAATTGCATTTACTGATTGGAGGAGGAATTTTGTTCCAAATATCTTGCAAATTTCATAACAGTTAAAGCAAGCCGTGCAATATTATCTCCATGCCTTAAGTTGAACACTTTATAGGCAATTAGACCACTTTATAGGCAATTAGGCCATCTGTTAAATGTAAATGTTTTAAATATACTTAATTCAAATGAGAGTATGGCAAAAATTGATGGCACAAAAGTCCTTTGCTAAACAGATATTAATGCTGTTTATATCCATTTAATCCAATTTTAAATACAATGGAATAGCTTAAAAGATTCTAGTTGAAAGCATTTTATACTTTCAAATAACAAGCTTTACAAACAAGAGTCTGCAATATTGTCTGGGAAAATTAAAGTAGTTGTTTCCCAAGCACTTCATTGCCCAGTGCCTTCAAGATATACTGCGGTATAACTTCTGCTAACAGTATGCTGAGTGTATGGGAACTATAGTCCAATATATATGTATGACAACCAATTCAAGGAAAACTGGCTAACGGCTACATTTACACTTAAATTAAAACAACACATATAAAATTGGATACTAAACACTAATAAATATATCTACTCATTTAAATCTTTTATGAGGTTTTAAAGTGCATTAAAAGAGTGCATTAAAAGAGTCACAGCAAAGTTCTGAAATATAATGTAAATTAATGGCTATCTACTTGTTCAGATTCTCTCAGTACATCAATTGTTGCCATATGTGACTTTTCTAAATTTAATAAAAGTATTTTCCTGTAAAAGATAATCCTAAATAAATCAAATTACAAAATAGTACTCTGGACTAAATGAATATAACATCAGAGTACTATTACTAGATGCTATTGATGCTATTGTATTACAGCAAAGGGGAGCATAGTAGTTAAACAATGTAAACATTTAATAACCAAACTGTCTTCTAACAAACCATGCAACTCCTTAACAGCAAAATGCTGTTGATTATTACTCTAATAACACTAAATTTTAAACACTATATTTGAATGTTTATGACATTATTTTGAAATATACCTGCTGCTGAATGTTCAGCTAGCAGATTTTGGGCCAATAAAATTGTAACAATTTGACAGCAAACCATGTGGCTTAAATATGAATTAATTTTTAGGCTGAAGGAAATTTTAACACATGTTCTGATAATGATGTATCACTGCATATTTAGCAGTGGGAAACAGAGACAGCACCATAATTAGCAGATTGTGCTTAACTATTCTTGATCATTGCATTGTTTAACTGCTTCAAGAGCAAATCAAAAACTGGTTCAATTATTTACCCTTTTAAATCATTTATTTCTACTGGTATACAGTAGACAAGTAGTAAGACTTTCATATCTCATAACTACATAGGTATTCAGAGTTAGTTCAAATTAATTTCCACATTTTCCCATTACTTACTAAATTTCAGTTTTCAAATTAAGAAATAAATTTTAAGTGTACCTACACAGAGAGGTCAAATTAAAGTGATTTAAGCATCTAAATATAGATGGAACATTTTAAATTAAATTAACATGCTGTTGATCTAATCATTGAATAACAGCAAAGTATCAAAAATACACTGAAAAACTGGTGCTAGGGGCTAGGACCAAGAAGCAGAACAATGACTCAAGGCTTTTAACTTGTTCCTTTAAAAAACAAAATTTGGGATGGGAGGCTGGGTTTTGAGGGCAAAAATTTTCAGACACATTTTACAAAATGTGGTCAGTTTGCTTTGTTAAACTAAAAATGGTAGACCAGCTTCAGTTGACACTGAGCTCTGACAATCAAGCCCAGGGAACCAGTGAAGGAACTTGTATGAACTTACAGCGCAAACCGTCAGCAGACTGGGAAGAGTTTTGAGGGTTACGGTAAATGTTCAAGAGGGCAATGGTCTGAAATACAAAACGCAACAACTTTATATTATGGAAAATAAGTTTAACAAACTGATTTCCGTCTGGTGATCACTTTTAGTTGAGTCTCAGTGCTGAAAGAGAGAATGTTATTTTCTCCCACGAGAAAAATATGTGTCCCTTTTGAACCACCCTAACATTAAAAAATAGAGATTTCACAACACTTTACTATTGCATTAATTTCAAATGCAACAATTCTATTTTAATAATTGATTGTCTGAAACTGGTTGCCGCAACACACAATAATAAAGTTGTCCTGAAATCTCTATTGTCTAAGAGCGTTAAGGTGAAACAAATTCTAAGTTTCACTTACCGTTAATGGCAAAAAAAAATTCAGACAAAAAGACCAAGACTTTTGATAAATGCCTAATGCTTATTCTTAACAATACAAAAGCAATGTTTCACATTCTCCTAAAGAAAATAAAATTCTAATCAATTTGTTTGTTAAAGGCCATTCTTTTTTGCATACACCTAGGCATTTAACAAATTCTTGATCATTATGTTTAAGAGTTCCATCACTTGTCCTGTTTGCAACAGCTTTATGTCAGCAGCTCAGAAGCCAACATGATTTTCTCATATTTAGGAATGGGCTCTTTAACACCATTCTTAAAAAAAAATTTCTCCAACTGTGGGACTTACAGTGTGAGCCGTCAGCCGTCTGTGCACTGTTTTGGGGATTACGATAGATGTTTTGAATCAAGATGGTCTGCGGGGAAAAAAAAATAAAAAGGGGAATTCTACTGGCTGCTGTGCATATAACAGACAATTGCAAAGAGACAACTTTTGTGAATTGCTTAATTTTTTTTTTCAAGTTGTATGCTATTTTCTTTTGTATTTGCACCATGTTTTTAAAATACCATTCAACCATTCATATTATGAAAACAGTCACTAATTTCACCAAGAAGCAACTACTTAGCCCACATCTAGAAGTGGAATTAATAATACAGTATCTTTGTAATTCATTAGCCAATCTGTGAACATCTTTTCATTCAAAGTTAAATCCATTCAGTTTAGATATAAAATGACTGCTTAATGCCCACAATACATGTCAATATATCAAGATGATTGCCATAATGTCTCCAGTCTTATTGAGATATTTCTTGGTGGAGTTTCTGTTTAAATAATATGAGTTTCTAAATGTTCACTTTTTGCAGATCTTTAAAGAAAGATTTTCCTTTCAGCCTTTGTACTTTTCTACTTGAAGAATTTGCCCAGGCAGACTTGAAACCTTACATTTGTACCGTTCTTCTTAATATCAAGTTGTCTGAAAAAACAAACCATGTTTAAGTTAGTAATCTAATATCTCAGAATTGAATTGTCCATTATTAGTTTAAGCTGCTCAATGTTACTTAATAAAAATGTTAGTTTACATGAGCTTTTATTTGAGCTGATATAAACCACTATATTTACAAAATTGTTTTCAGAGCATATTTCTTTTTATAAAACCAGCCAGTGTTAACCTGTGGCCTTTAGCCACAGTAAAATAATTGTTTTATCAATTGTTGATGTTTCTGTACTAATGATTGATTCTAACTGCTAATATTGTTTTTATGCAAGCTGGCATGAACCTGCATGATTTAAAAAAAACGTATTTAGTTATATACCTCTGCATTAACCATAATAATGTAAGCTATAGCTTCTTACTTAACTTGTCGCAGAATATGGAAAACACACAGGACAGAGTAATTCAAATTAAATTAATTTACTCCATATTTTGTAGTTCTCAATTCAGGCTAACTGACCTTTCGGTGTAAGGGATAACAGTGGTATCTCGGTACTCATTGTTAGTTAGTTTCGGGAGGTGCAATGAATATAAAAAATGATGACCACCAAACAAATTTTCCCCATAATGAACAATGTAATGAGTCACGAGGCAGACAACCACAAGAAGTTCTAGCTTGTGCATTGAATACCCAATAAACGATAAGTGCTAGGACAAAATTTTTGCATCAAAATTCAGTGAGTTGATTACCAAGATACCAGAGTACAATATATAGAACTAGTACTCTGTTCTACATCTAATAGCTACTGGTGTTAAAAGCTATTGCAAAATTCAAGTTAAAAACTGTAAATGTAATAATACAATTTTTAGCAAAATGCTATTGCAACTAGTCTGCAATAAAAGGCAATTATAAATTAAATTTATAGTCACTGAATTGTAATGCCACAGAAACCTGGTATCTTTAATAATCTAATGTGGTATTAAATTTTAAACAGTATGTTTACATTCCTTGACTAGCAGAGCATTAAACCAGGGATCCCCAACTCCAGGTCCATGGACCAGCACCGGACCACGGCATGCCAGCAACTGGGCCACGCAAACAAGCAAAGCCCCATCTGTGGGATGCAGGCAGCATGTGAAACCACTCCCCCTTCAGTCTATGGAAAACCCTCTCTCCACTGAACTGATTCCTGGTGCCCAAAAGGTTGGGGGCCACTGAATTAAAAAATAACATTTTATTGATTATTAAAAAAATTTAAAGCATTAGGGCAGATCAAAGTTGGAAAACATATATATTTCTGTGAAGTACTCCAAAACTAAAGAAGTTATCAATCTATCAGGATATTAAACATGTAGGGGAAGCCCTCTACAACAGGGGTGTCAAACTCAAGGCCTGCGGCCTGGATGTGCCCCGCACAGCCATCCTGGAAACAGTAAGGATCTGGCCCACATCACTTCAGCCCAGCCCGGCCCCAGCCATCCCGGCGGGCACGCATGTGCGCAGGAGGCAATGGGCGCACAGGCCTGCCCCATGCCATTCCAGCAGGCATGCGTGCACACACACACAGGCCCAGCCCATGCCATCCTGGCAGGTACATGTGCACACAGGAGGCAAGCACACGCGTGCACAAGTCCGGCCCATGCCATCCCGGTAGGCACGCATGCGCACAGGAAGCAGAGGGTACAGATGTGCACAGGCCCAGCCCAAGCCATTCTGTGAATGGGCTGGGATGCACATTAGGCGGCGGGCGCACAAGCCCGGCCCATGCCATCCTGGCAGGCACGTGTGCGCACAGGAGGCAAGCACACGCGCGCACAGGCCTGGCCCTACAGGAGGCAGCCACACGCGTGCCTTCCAGGATGGGGTGGGCCGGATCTGTGCGCCCACATCCTGGGCGCATGTGTGCCTGCCGGAATGGCATGGGCCGGGAGAAGTGAGACGCCCGCCCACTAGGGTAGGAGGGCAGAACCGAAGTAATGCTGGCCGGCCCTTTACCATTTCCAGGACGGCTGCCCTTACCAGCCTTTCAGGTGTGTGTGCGGGGGTAGGGGGGTGTCCAGCAGCAGGGACTCTGCAGCTGCCCTCCAAGAAACAGGCATGGCAGCAGCGGTGCTGGCAGCAGGCGGGGTGGGGGGAGTCACGTGATGCAGACCACTGGACGCGCCTGCTCCATCCCATGTGACTGGGACAGGGCAGGTGGCTGCCCGACTTATCCAGCAGGCCAGGCTGCATGCCTCTACCCTGTGCCTTTGCCTTCAGCTACTGCCGCTGTGGGTGAAGACAAGGTGAGGAGAGTGTGGGGCAGCTGCTACCTACTCTATCCCACCCCTTTTGGCTTGCGGTTGGAGAGCAGGTCGCCACTGGTCATCTCCTTGGCCCCCTTGTGGGTGGAGTGCATTCCCCTCGTGCATCCAATGCACTTTGGCACCACCGAGGCCACCAGCAATTTGCGCAGGTCCATTAGGCCACTGCTGTTGCCGCCCGGAGCACCAGGTCTGCCCAGCCCGAAGGAGGCAAAGTGGCCAGCTAGAAAGGCCGAGTAGAAGTGGTAAAAGCAAGCCCATTCCCAGCAGGCAGAAGGTGGCCATCGCAAGCGGGGAAAGTTCAATCCACATCGGCGCTATGGACACCCAAGCCCAGCCAGGATCACATGCCTTCCCCCCCTCCATCTTTGCTTGGCCTGAGTAACCAGGGCTCCGATGGGGATCTGGCTTTCCCCACTCGCAGTGGCCTTTTTTTGCCTGCTGGGCCTGGGCCTCAACTGTTGGCGGCCTCGGTGCCAAGGTGCATCGGGTGTGCAAGGGGAACACGTCTTTCTAGCTGATTGCTTTGCCTCCTTTGGGCTGGGTGGGTCTGCTGAGCAGTGGAGTTGCCACCCAGGAGCTGCCAGGAGTAGAGACCCCCGGTGATGCATCTCTTTCACTGGGGCTGCCCAGCAAGGAAAGCCGAGCCCCGCCCCGCAAGCAGCAGCTGTAGAGCACTTTCAGGGAACTGCCCAATCGACGCAGCTCCTTCAGATGGAGCTCCCCAGGCTGCGGTCCCTTCCCTGGACTGAAGGCAGCCTTCTGTCTTGCAGCCCCCCTCCCCACCACATCTCTGTTCTGAGCTGAGGATTGCAGCTAAATTCCCCACTGGGACGGTGTTCCCGGAAGGCGCGGCTCGGGGATAGTGGGGCTTCCCTCTGTGCGAGCAGGCCGGTCGGCAGGGCGCTGTCTGAACCGGTGCCTGGGGCTCAAAGGCCCTCTTTCTCCAGCCTTGGGACAGGCACCACTTCCTATCCCGCCCTTCGGTGAAGCCCGGCCGGGTGCCGCAGATTGGGTCTGGTAGCAGACGGGGAAATGCCGCGCCCTCTCCCACTTCCTGCATGGACTGCTGGTGGAGCACCCCTCTTGTGCACCTGCTGCTGGTTGGGTGCAAGAGGGGAACATGCTCCACACACAGGCTGAGGGCAAAACCCGTGAGGGGGCTGAGAAGATGACCAGCGGCGACCTGCTCTCCAACCACTAAAACAGTGGGACAGAGTAAGTGCGTCCAGCGGTCTGCATCATGTTCCGTCCCATGGCCTCTGCTTGCTGCTTGGACAGCCAGCCCGGTGCTGAGGGGCCGGCAGGCTGTGTCTACAGCCGGAAACCATCCCCTCCACACACACAAAGGGTGGCAAGCGATGGGTTTTTGGCTGTAGCCAAAACCCATTCATCAAGCCCAACTATTATTTCACATATATTTCTCTTGAAGAGGCAGTCATTTTCATGCCAGCTTTTTTTTGAAGTGCACGAATTTGAACATATTTGCAATTTCACAGAATTACTTATCAGAAAAACAATCAAAGGTGGTTTTAGTCAAATTACATTTCTTCAGTTAAAAAAGGCATTTATTTACTATGCCAAATATGAACCAAAAAGTTATCACTGGCTGGCTTCTAACATAACAGAGTCAAAGAAGTATTTTTAACTGCTACAGAATAAAATAATTTAAAAGGGCAGGTTTTAGAAAAGGTAATTTGTGAATATTTCTTATTAAAAAACTTTCAACAAATTACAAATTATTTACAGATTTTAAGTTTTAACAGATACAGCTATGTAAAAAGATTTGAGGATCTGTAAAAAGAAAATACACAAACCTGACTAAATGTTGGTTTATTGTGCAACCGAGAACATCGATCTCCATGGCGACATGCTCCAATTTTGAAATAAAAAGAACAGTTGACTCTGAAATCAAATAAAAATAAAGAAGTGTTTGAAGGTTAGTGATCAGTAAAATCAGTATGCATAGAAATAATACATCAAGTAGACAGGACATTTTCAGGTTAAAAACCAGGAGATTATGAGTTTTAGTCCTACCCGAGGCACAAAAGCCTGGATGACTTTGGGCCAGTCACTCTTTCTCAGCACAACCCACCTCACAGAGTTGTTGTGGTGGGAAAATAAGAGGAAGGAATATAAGTATGATCACTGATTTACTTACAAAAAATAATAAAGGTAGGATATATAAACAAAATAAACTTACATATAAAACACTTCATAAACTGTGCTGTACTTCTCAAAATTTATTGTCTTAGTTTAACAATCTAATCTTAGGTTGGTTTCCTTGAAAATTCCACAAACAAAATTAAGCTTATTCCCAAATACTATATGGTTGAACTGGGATGTAATTTAGATATGCTATATACAACAATTTAAATCAGTAAAGATCTATAGAATAACTTTATTTCAAATCTGATCCT
Source organism: Oxyrhabdium leporinum (assembly GCA_032468155.1). Taxonomy (NCBI): domain Eukaryota; kingdom Metazoa; phylum Chordata; class Lepidosauria; order Squamata; family Cyclocoridae; genus Oxyrhabdium; species Oxyrhabdium leporinum. The sequence continues at coordinate 117,932 of JANHFL010003111.1, forward strand.
GAGGTTCTCAGAATATATAAAATAGAAAAAAATCTGACCGTACATTATGTGAAAATATTTCATGATAATTTCCTGAACCTATGCAAGTTATTTCTTGTCAATAAAAATAACAGGAAAACCAAATAAGGCATTTTCAGGACAATAAATATGGATAGTACATCTTGTAAATTAAACCCAGGTAATATTAGGAAATATAAGCATTCAAGCCGCTGTTTTCAATTTCATTTAATAATAATAATAATAATAATTTATTCGATTTGTATACCGCCCCTATTCCGCAGACTCGGGGCGGTTCACAACAA
>JANHFL010003111.1:118333-128988 GCA_032468155.1 Oxyrhabdium leporinum
ATTATTAAAACCCATCAGTCTGAGAAGGCCTGCCGGAAGAGGAGAGTCTTAAGCTCCCGGCGAAAGCTCTTTAAATCTAAATTTAGTATAACTAAGAAACCGAATCTTCCTTTAGAATAGTGTTAAAGCCTTTCCATACTGCTACTCCTACTTCCATACTCCTGTTACTACTATGTTACTAATTATTTCTTTTGGGAGAAAAAAACATTTAGAGATTTTAGCTGACATAGCACAATGTTCATAAAAGCAAATCACGGACTGGTTATGACATATAAAACCAGCACAAGTATTTGACATATTAGGCCCGAGTTAAGAGTTACTCTTAATTTCAAGAGTTATATTGTGAACATATACAGCTACTTCATAACATAAGTGCTTGTTGTTCATCAGGAATTGTCAACTTTAAATATTATAGCATAATGCTGACAATATATGTAAAATTACTGTTAGATCTCTAGATGTTAAACAACTGTGAGCCAGAAATCCATGATGTTACAAACCACAAAGGCGATTTCAAATTCACTGGAAGATTGAGATAGAAGAACTCTACAAAGGCTCAGGACTTCATACATGTCCCAAGTAATCAGACTTGCCTTTGATGAGGAGTGACACATAAATTTAATAAGTAAAATAAATCCTTGGCTAGACTCCAAGAGGTGGCTATATTTTTAATCAAGTCTTCACCGAACAAGGAGGATCTAGAAATGGGCTATATTATATAATCATTTTTCATGATCCTATACTGTACTTCTTAATCTAGATAAGGCTCATAACTTTTGTCAATCTACAGGGAGAGTGGGAGATTGAGAATTTTCCCAACAAATTGCCACACCCTTTTGCTGTGATTAAGCTCTGATCTCCAGAGATGGCCACAGCACTTGATAAAAGTGCCCTGAGGCATTTTCCTTTTTTACTGATATCCTAATTTATCAGGGATCTGTAGGAAATAAATCAACAGAAACAGCTGGAAGACTAGAACTTGACCAAACATACATATGAACTTGTTTCAGCTTACATTGTAAAGATAAGTATAAAAAAGCATATTTTGCTGCCTTTATTGCATTGGTAGAATATGCCCTAGAACAATGATGGCTAACCTTTTCTGGACCACGTGCTCAAAGCACCTGAACCCCCACAAATGCAATGCGCCCCTCCACCTGCACCCTCGTGCATGCGTGCGCGCCCTCCCTGCACAGCAAAGAACTGAAGGCCAGCTGGCTGGCGGGAGGTGCGCACGCATACGCATCAGAGCTGAATTGGGGCGATGGCTCGAGTGTCATCAGAGAGGGCGCTGCATGCCACCTCCAGCGTGCCATAGGTTTGCCATCACGGCCCTGGAAGGTTTGTTTAGTGAACCATTCTCCTTTGGAAAAAAACAGGAAAGCTCTTTCCACAGGCCACTGTTGAATGTTTTGCCACATTTTGCTGATAAAATAGCTCACTCAGGTTTGAACTTTGCATGGATAGGGTCTGAACAAGCACCTTGGATAACTTCTGTAATATGTTGCCTAGGATTCATTTTGGTCATATTAGCTCCATCACTTGCTGAGTGATTAATACCTTACTTGGCTTTTCCAAGCCAAAAGGGCTGGGGGATGAATAATTGGATCTGGTATATAGCTCTTCTATAGGGGAGATGGTAATGAAGAGGCATTCCTGGATCTCTGTTTTCAACAACTGTTGCCATATAGGGAAGACTATAGAACATATAAGGCTGTAACTGCAGAATACCTTACTTAGATGACAAGTATGGATATGGCAGCCAGTCAGAAACCTCTGTCCAGCTCTGCTTGATGGAAATGGGAGGCCCTGGTGACAGTAACTTATCCATTTACCATTTCCAGAACAGATTACTTGAATGTGTTCTCCATGGAACTGCCTTTAAAGCTATCCAGAAAATGCAACTGATCAAAAGGCAGATCAACCTGCCTACGGCAGATACTTTACCCCAGCTGTGTAGTACTCATTTGCAGGAACTGAAATGGCTCCCAATAAGTTTCCAAGTACAATTTAAAGAGACTTTAAACCTATAAAGCTTTTAACCTATAAACCTGTTTATTGTTTGGCTTTATTTTTCCATGACTATCTTTTCCAAGTAAAACAAACTGATCTGATCCATTTGTCTTAAGAGGGAATATTGAAGATTCTGCCCATTATGTGATGTGGTGCATTTAAAATAATTATTTATCACTGGGATATCATTCTAGAACAGCCAACCTCTGGATGGCACCCTTTCTAGTGGTCAGGAAGATATATAATGGAATGGTAATAATCATTGCCTCAATTACAAATAAAAGTTTGTTAGTGGTTCTGTTGCTATGTATCAATTGTATGTATTTCTTAGGGATATTTTGATATTGCCGAAGTAAAGGAGAGAAACCCTTCCACAAATAAATAATATGTGCATAGCACATAGTTTTAACAAGCCAGGATTTCTTAAAAATCTCAGAGGATCTCAAAAGGCTATGAGAAAACTTTGAAGTGTTCACTTCGCATTATGAAGAATTAAAATATGGTGGCCAGGCGAAACTTTTCAATCCCTCTTCCTTTAAATGTCTTCGGCCGACCTGAGAGGGGATGCTTAGCTGAGGGCAAAAGAACGCTAAAAGCAGAGGTTTTTTCCTCCAGGGATGTTAGCAACAAGTGCTTTTGATTTATGGGAAGACTTCCCGCCCAAACTATTTGCAGTGAAAATACTGAAAAGAGCCGCCTGAGGCCTTTACTGTTGTCTTCTTTCTGACAAAGCCTTCTCACATGCGGTTCCGCCGCCATAAAAAAACAAACCGTTGGGATAATGAGAAAGCAAAGAGAAACGGACTGAGGAAGCCCTCGCCGTCAGCAGCCCGCCATCAGTGGCTCTTCCGGAAGAACGCGCGGGCGATTATGCCACGCGCTTCTCCTCCAGAAAGAGGACGCGCGCGCGCGCGCGCGCTGCCGAATTGCAATCTAGAGCGTTCCTCCAGTCGGCACGAGGCATTGAAGCAACAGCAAGTTGTGAAAGAGCTGGCGGTTTCGCGCGCTTGGGGTTCCTAGAGCTGAAAAACGCGCACGCGCGAATCTCAGATAGAAAAAAAGAAGAGCTCCTCGTGGGAATCCATTGCTATGAATGGTCTCTGCCAGAGCGCTGTCAAAAGCCTCGTGGGCCACCTGCTAAATCTCAGGAACTTCGGGGACCTCAGAGGAGGGAAAACCTCGAAGGGTGGCCACTTACTTGTCTTTTTCAGTACCGAAGATGGAGGCCAGATACTCCGCCATCTCTCCCAACCTGCCCGGCCCGGCCGACCGCCGGATCCCTTGGCACCCACCTAACACGTCACAAGTCCGCGACGGAAATATCTGCCGTCCCACCACCCGTGAAATGATCGAGCGCCTACGACCAATCGGCACAGAAAGGTGGGACTACTGGGAAAAGTTTCACGCATGCGCTTGTGTGCTACCGTGGAAGAATACTCCGTGCGCGGCCTCTGCCTTTCGACCCCGGGTAGCTCAACCTGAGCGGAAGGTCCCTGCAACCACTTCCAGAGGATTAGTTTCAGGGTCGTCCTTTTCGATTTATTCCTTCTTTATCCTACCGTTGATTTTTTAAAATATTCCAATTAGAAAGATATTTAATTCCCATCATATAAAATGTTTACGTTATTTAAAGCGGTGAATTAAGCCAATGCGATAAATGGTGGAAAGGTTCTGATAATACCATAGACGAAGACTTATTTCAAGATGATGGGCCTGTTGCAATAGCTTATTGATATTGGAAAGAGAAACGTGGACAGGACGAATAATTTACATTGGGTCTCCCATCAAAGTACTAATTAGATCCACTTCTTGTGACTTATTGGGGGGAGGTAAGCCAAGATTGGCTGGATTTCATTTGATGATATATTTACATAATTTCCGTTTAAAGACAAAAATATTTGCCAAAATCGGTTAGAATAAAATGTTGAATGTAAATTTAGGAATATGGCCAAAATATTTCTAAGTTTGGTATTTTAGATAAAGTGACCTGAATAGAGAATGCAGATGTGAATATCACATAATAGTGATGGCAAATGATACCTTTGTATCAGGAGATTCTCTTTCATGACTTGTGTAGCCTTTCCCTCATTCACAATTATTTTTTCCTCTTAACAAGAAAGGTGGCCAGAATGAACACGGAAAGGCATCTTCCAATTTTGGTGTACTTTAGAACAGTGAACCCAACCTTTCTCATCTGCAAAGTACAGATTATGACAATGTTGTGTGAACCAGCCTAGTTCTTTAGTAAACCATTTATAAAATGACCTATAGTTCATTTAATGTGATGTACTGATTCGGCCATTTAGGTGAATTCACAAGCTAAGTAGAGATGACTGATAATTGAATTTATCTGAGGTAGAGATAGATAAATTCAGCTACCATCTTAAACAAAATAGCTTTTACATTGGTAAACACAAGCATTTATGCAATGTAACCGCAAGACTAAACATGCATATTGCAATTTGTATTGTTCAGTATACCTATATCATTTTATGTCTTTGTTACCATAAAGTTCCCAATAGATCTGTCTTTCCACTTCAGCAACTTGGTTCTTCAGATTGACTATGCTCAGGATAATCCATATTTTATTGTAAAGTAAAAATATGTTTTACTTCCATTCAGCCACGTCCAATTATCACAGACTGCCTGGACAAACCTCAGCAATTTTCTTAGCAAGTTTTTTAGAAATTGTTTGCCACTGTCTGTTTCTTAGGCTGAGAGGAAGCTCAAGATCCTCCAGCTGGCTTCATGCCCAAGGCAGGACTAGAACTCACAATTTCCCTGTTTTTAGCCTGATTGCCTTGCCATACACCATACTGGCTCTAAAGTAAAATTATTCTACACTTTATGAAGTAAAGCATTTTTCTTCAGGGTGGGGTTAAAAATAGAAGCATAATTTTTGCCCAGATTTCCCACACACACACACACATTTTCCCAAATAGGCTGGTATTCATTATGTTTGGTATAGTGATTAAGGTGTTGACCTAAAACCAGCAGAATTAATTCTGTATGTCACTTTCTCTTGGCCCAACCCATTTCATAGAGTTGTGGAGAAAATAGGAGTTAGGAGTATTGGGTATGTCTACTACCATGAATAGATCAAATATAAAAAAGGCCAGATGAAAAATATAATCCCAGTTCATTACTGAATACATGTCTACACAACAGTAAAGCAGCACCCACTTCTCTTGTATTAGCAGAGATTATTTGTTTTTGTTTAACTTTTTCTTTCTTTCAAAACTACATTGTTTTCTCCACTATTGATAGAGCTGCCATTCTCTATGCTCAGAATTACTCTCTCTGAATCATTATGGAGGATGCAAAAAGGTAGTTAGCTTTAATGAAATTGCTGCTGTTGCCACTTACATTAATCATGCAAGACAAACTCATAGAGAAGAAGCAAAACAACTACTGCTACTGTAGGAGAGCCCAACGAGAAGGCATTTCCATATAAGTCACTAGGGTCATTGGAGTCCTCATAAATGTTTCCTATAGAGAAGGGAACTTGTGTCCTCATACTTATTTCTTATACAGTAATTTGCCTTTATTTACTCATCTTCATGCATTCCACTAGTAGAAGGGAATAAAATGTCTAGATTCCATGAATGGCTAAGGCTAATGAAAATGGAGTCCAACAAAAACTGGAGAATCAGCAATACTTCTCTCACAAGCTACAATTTCTTAAATCATTGTTATGCTGACTGGTTAGGTGCCTACAACTAAACCAGAACCAAATAAATTGCACTATAAATTAGCATGTTGTATGGGTAAGCTGTTTTATAGCACAGGACTTAAAATTGTGTTTAGCAATTTTAACTAAACTTGAAAGTTTATTTAACTGAACAAGGAATTGTAAATGAAATGTACCCGTGCTTAATATTATAATGATATAATTTTGTGTAAATAAAATTATAATGTGTAAAAATTCATAACCTATAAAGGAAGTAGGATAGACTTCAATATGGTGGGAAGTGAAATTCAGTGCCATGTACATTTGTGCTGCCGTTAATACCTAATGCCAAATCATCTTTTGAATTGTGAAAGCAAACTGTATCTAATATGTCACAAAGATCCCCTATCTGTTTAGATAAAAGAAAGGACCAGGATTTACAAATTCTCTGCTATGGGAAACATTGGATTGTGAAAGTTTCCCAGAAGAGAAAGCCCGTCCCACCATCCGGTCCATAATCCGCACAAAAAGAGGTTGGATGGACATGAAGCAGGTTGTGATTTCAGCTGAAGAATGCACATTACTTCTGCTGTGCTGTGTATACACTAGAAAGATTATCTGAATTCCAGTGTGTAGAAATAAAGAGAAAAAAGCTGTGTTATGTGAAATCTCTGATTCTGTAAAGAGAAGCAGCTGTGTTAAACATTTGGCCACAACATTTAAAGCAGATGATACTAGATGGTATTAGAGCATTATTTTCAAGGTAAGTTCTGTTCTTTGAGAAAGAATAAAACTGATACATCTTTTAGAACCTTTTATTTGACATCACCGTTTCCCTTCCATTATATTTGTTTTATCAGTGGTATTTCTGTGCTGTTCCATTTCAACAAGCCATAAGCAGCAGATAATATTAATAGAACATTAAAAGCAGCAAAGAAAATTCACAATTATCCAATGTTATTGCAGCTACCAGAAAAACCCTTCATCCCTTTTCCCCACCTTTTTCTGGGTTGTTTGCTTTTTCAGAACTTTCCTGAAAAGGGGAGGAATTTATTATGCTTGTGCTTCTTAAGTTAAAGCATATATCTTGATGTTTAAAGGCTTATCCAACACTTATTTTGGGATAGCATATATTTATGAGATACTTTAGAGAGACATTAGAAAGACATCATCTTAACAGAAGCTGTCACCAATGTGTAAAATGTGTTTTTTTTTTCTGTGCTAGCAACTTATAGTAGCATCCAAATTTCACTATGGCAATATAAAATCTGTTTTTGTTAGTGCACAGTGCTATAAATTGCTAATGTACTGCATGCATGTTTTCTGTATAAATGGTGAAGTGTAGTTTCTTCTGTTTTCTTACGATAAATATTAGTGCGGCAGGCGAGACTCACTATGCAATTCTCATTCATGATAGTTTTACTAGAGTAGTTAATTCAGAGATGGGTGGAAATGAACACTAAAGGGAGGGATTACTTAGCACCTCAAGCCTGTTTATTCTTAAGACTGCTGGCTGTGAGCAACAATCACCTTGTTTAATTGGTTTGTTAACAAGCATTTAGCTTATTCCTTACTTGAAAAGGCTCTCGTGCAGCTTATAAATAAACTACAAAGATGAAATATGTAACCACCCAACAGAACAGAAAATGGGGAGGACTAAGAAACAAGCATAATTTCAGTACTACATTACTTAAAATTACTATATGTGGGTAATTTATAATTAGACACAAATAGATTGATAGAGACATTATTGTGAAGCACTGGATGAAATTTTAAAAAGTAACAATTTGATTGTTCCATTTCATTTTATCAACTCTTGTTCCTTTATTCAATCATCTATAACTTTGGAAATCATTTAGAAAAAACAATCTGCTAGGATGCCATGAGAATTCAGATGTTACAGAGTCTAGTAAAGCCAAGACTGCAAAAGTCCAACAGTTTATTTTTCATCAAAGTTGGCCCACTAGATAACTCACCCAAACTTGTTCATCAGGTATGTTAGAATAAATTCTTGTTACTTTGCCTCCATGCTGGTTAAGTTAGAATCCACATTTATAGAGTGATACAGAGGGGCAGGGTACCACACTGCTTGCTTTGGCGTAATACAAACTTAGTGAGCCAGTTTCAGTCTATGTTTCAACACTGGATTTAGGCAATTAGTAACTAAATAAGAGAGGAAAATGACTTGGGCTGTTCTTGAGCAGGAGGTAGAATGGCTATCAATGCGTACTTTTCATAATCTTGGTTTTGTTTTCTGTTCATTTGTCCTGAAGGTTCATGGATTTGAGGAGCTGAGCATCACATCTGCCCTATAAATACATTGGTGAAAGTATTGGTGCATTATGCTGCTGAAACTTGCTGAGCTTGGTTGAATAAGCGCCAGGGATTAACAATACAATTCACCATTGATTTAGCAACAATGCTATTATATACCCCAAGCACTGATGGGATTTGTTCAATGTTCATGACTTGGGCTCTGAGGTGAAAAAGGGGCTTGCTCATAGCTTTCTAAGCCTCTTTGACAGCATCAAGCAGACTGTTGATATTATATAAATTCTTTTGAAAAAAATCAGCCTTTGTACAAAGAGCCAATTTTTAACTTTGATGCGAAGCAAATTATACAGTAAAATGAATCTCAACAATTTCAGATATGTATAAACAATCTGCAGAAAATTAAACCAAATGCTGCCCAAACATGCTAGGTTATCATTCAAATATTTGCTTTTTAAAAATACTAAATTGTTACCTGGGGAATGGGGAACACATATTAGAATCCATCATAGTTTGTTCTGGAGGTTTCCGTTTGTCCTTTCTGTACAAAAAAACTTTCTGGATCACAGGAGGTTCTTCTGAACAATTTGGTTAATATTCTCATGATGCAGTAGGAGGATGCACTCTATTCCACATTACTCGAAAGGTTCCCATGGCTCTATAGAAAAATATTTGGGGGTTTTTTTCTATTCCACTTTGGAATTAATTTCTTCCCATATATTGAAGATCCTTGTATTATTTCCTGATTTAAAATTTAAAATTGTATGTCAGAAAATCAATTTGGCCTCTCTCCAGATCACCTGTTTATAACGGTACAGTTCAGCATGTTAATTGAACAAATATTCCGGGATATATGAAATCTATGAGAGCCAGTTTGATGCAGTAGTTAACGTGCTGGTCTATCGTACAAACCAGGAGGCTGAGTTCTAGCCTCAACGTAGGCATGAAAGTCAGTTGGGTGACTGGCCAGTTACTCATTCTCAGCCCAACTCACCTGATAGGGTTGCTGTGGAGGAAATAGGAATTACTTATAAAATAATACAGGCAGGATAAAAATCTAATAAAAAGCTATATGCAATTTTTGCATATAATCTATGCAATTTGCTTTGCCAGCCAATTTGGCCTAGTGATTAAGGCATCTGGCTAGAAACAAGACCATGAGTTCTAGTCCTGCCCTAGCATGAAAGCTGACTGGGTGATTTTGGGTCAGTCACACATTCTCAGCCCAACCCATCTCACAGGGTTGTTATGAGGAAAATAGAAGGAAGCAATGTTGGGTATGCTTGCAGCCTTGAGTTATAAAATAAGGTGGGATGTAAATAATATAGCTCAGGACAATGATGAACCAATCTAAGTCCTAGTAGTTATCAGGTCACTTTTGTAAAGCTGCGATTAAATGCCTTTCCATCTTAGGTCCTATTAGGAAGGTTCCAGGGTATACTGCTTGTACAAAGATTCTGCCCTTATAGTAACTCATCAATAAAATCAGTGGAGCACATATTTTTCATCTGTGTATTGTATACTGATCTGAGACATAGCTTTATTTCCCTTTTAATAATTTTTCAACCAGGGCATTTAAACCACGTATAAGTAAATTTACACATATCCGACAAATGAACAAGTACTGTATAATGTTTCTGACACATTTATTTAACTGGGTTCGCTTTATCTAGTTTTAAGATTTGTATTGCAAACAGATCATGTTTTGTATCATATGAAGAAATATTGAAAATTCAGGAGGGTCCATAAACGTTTAAGCATCACTGTAGGTGATCTTGGGCTGCTTGTACACTCTCAGCCTGACCTATCTTCCTAGATTGTTGTTTTTTTTTTAATGGTAGAAGGGATTGCTACCTAAATCACATTGCGTTCCTGCAGGGAAAAATAAACAATAAACAAACAAATATATTCTAGGGATATTAAGAACTTCTAAAGCTTGAGAGAAACTTCTTTTCCAATATGATTGAAAAAGATGTTTTATGACATTGCATTTCATTTCTAGAAATCATTAAGTAATAAAAATGTAAAAATTAAAATTATTTGGTTAAATTGTAAGTGCTATAAGCCTTTTTTATGATCAAGTTCTTTTGTTCCATTGAAAAATTCATAATGAACATCTGTTTGGTTCTGTTCAGGTGGTATATTTAAACAAAGAGGGATTAAGAAATTATGGGAACATCCGAATGTCAACTCATTCTTAAAATTAACCCAGAGGTTGTTGGAGCTGCCTTAATTACCATTAGTTCACTTTGCAAGAATAAATAACCCTCTTGTCCTGTTTTAAAGATATATTGTGATGGGACTAGATGGAGAAAAGTTATTTTAAGAAGACATCTGCAAGTCTGCTTCTCCTGATTTCTGTTTCAAGCTTAATGGATAAACTGTCCAAGACCAGATAAGTGTTCCCATTTAGGTGCTTGCTGTGAGGGTATGGATGGAAAACAAATACCGTGTTTCTCAGAAAAAACAACCCACCCCAATAATAAGCCTAACCCTACTTTTTTTCTTTGGGGCGGCTAATTTTGCCCCTATCCCAAAAATAAGCCCAGGGGGGTGAGTGCGGGGGGGGACTGTCCAGCTGCAGCTGCAGCCCACCGGCCCCTTGGGGAAGTGTTTGCCAAAATGCCTCCATTCTGAATGCTGAAGTTTTGGAATGGAGGCTTTTTGGCGGAGGAAAATGGGGAGGGGGGACTTTCCTACC